>CAUYPK010096256.1:0-65312 GCA_963574355.1 Loris lydekkerianus
AAAAGAACAAGTGATCCCATCACAGGCTGGGCAAGGGACTTGAAGAGAAACTTCTCTGAAGAAAACAGGCGCACAGCCTACAGACATATGAAAAAATGCTCATCATCTTTAATCATCAGAGAATTGCAAATCAAAACTACCTTCAGATAACATCTAACTCCAGTAAGATTAGCCCACATCACAAAATCCCAAGACCAGAGATGTTGGTGTGGATGTGGAGAAAAGGGAACACTTCTACACTGCTGGTGGGAATGCAAATTAATACATTCCTTTTGGAAAGACGTATGGAGAACACTTAGAGATCTAAAAATAGATCTGCCGTTCAATCCTATAATTCCTCTACTAGGTATATACCCAGAAGACCATAAATCACATCATAACAAAGATAGTTGTACCAGAATGTTTATTGCAGCACAATTCATAATTGCTAAGTCATGGAAAAAGCCCAAGTGCCTATCGATCCACGAATGTATCAATAAATAGTGTTATATGTACACCATGGAATATTATGCAGCCTTAAAGAAAGATGGAGACTTCACCTCTTTCATGTGTACATGGATGGAGGTGGAACATATCCTTCTTAATAAAGTATCTCAAGAATGGAAGAAAAAGTATCCAATGTACTCAGCCCTACTATGAAACTAATTAATGGCTTTCACATGAAAGCTATAACCCAGTTATAACCTAAGAATAGGGGGAAAGGGAGAAGGAGGGGAGGGAGGGGGGAGGATGGGCGTAGGGAGAGTGATTGGTGGGATTACACCTGTGGTGCATCTTACAAGGGTACATGTGAAACTTAGTAAATGTAGAATATAAATGTCTTAACACAATAAGAAAATGCCAGCAAGGCTATGTTAACCAATGTGATGAAAATGTGTCAAACAGTTTATAAAACCAGTGTATGGTGCCCCATGATCACATTAATGTACACAGCTATGATTTAATAATTAAAAAAAAAGAGAAGAAGAAAAGGAAACATCAGTTTTTAGTAGCTCAATCCATTTCTTACTACTTATACAGGTATAAATTGAAAAACTTAAAAAAATAACTTAAAATACATTTTTTGTGTGTGCATTAAGATATCGCAATTGTTTTCTAATTGTTATTTGTGCTTATTTATTTTTAGGAACGTTATTGTTCAAATCAAATACATCATAATGGAGAATTCATTATCACTGCCACCAAAAGATCAAGGTAAGATCTGCTATCTGAGGAAAATGATAACGTGCATGACATATTGTGTATATAATTTTAATTGATACACTTCATGTCCCTACCCTCTAACAAAAATGTGACTTATTTTCTAGAATTAAAAACAAAAATCATAATTATATATGAAAGTTAATTTCTTTTGGTAAATTACTTGTGTGTACATGGATTCCTGAGTTACAAGAACAAGTCTTCTTTACTAGGCTAACAGCATGTTGAGAGCAGGGCTATCTCATTCCAGCCAGTACTCACAGAACCCAGCCTGTTATCTGGCAATTAGCTAGTACCAATAGATGTCAATGGAATAAAGCATTGACCATTAAGCAGAATGACATAGGTATTCTTTTTTGTTGTTGTTGTTGTTTGAGACAGAGTCTCACTATGTCCCCCTCAGTAGAGTGCCATGGCATCACAGCTCACAGCAACCTCAAACTCTTGGACTTACGTGATTCTCCACCCTCACCCTCCCAAGTAGCTGGTACTACAGGCACCTGCCACAATGCCCTGGCTATTTTTTGGTTGTAGTTATCTTTTTTTTTTTTTTTTTGCAGGCCTGGGCAGGCTCAAACCCACCAGCCTCAGTGCATGTGGCTGGCCTTGTAACTGCTGTGCTACAGGTGCCAAGCCAACAGGTATTTTAGTACGCATAAATAGAAGAACAAGTGCATACACATTTATACATGCATATGCACACATCTACGTAGAAAAAGTATTTGCTTATACATTTCCTTGACCTGTTTCTTCCCATAACCATTTACAAAGAAATAGAACAATCCTTTCCCCTCTGTACAATTTGTAAAAAATAAAATCATTAGTTCTTTAAAAGAAACCTCTGGAGCTTCTAGAAAAACAGTTTACATGTGGAGATACAGTTTTTTATTAATAAAGAATAATTAAATTGTCCTCGCCATAAAGGGTACACTCTAACCCTTAGAAAGAATACAGTCTTTCTCTGGCTGTACCTAGTGTCTTCCACACAGAAGAAAAGTTTCGATGCGTGTGTGAGAAAAGTGGTATCTTGAATGATGCAGAGTTGGGCTGCCTTAGTGGACAGTGTTGCTTTTCATGAAAGAAGGAAATTTGCCATGAAGAACCAAATAGAACAAATACTCTTCAATCTCTCTACCAATGAATCTGGATTTGAAAATAAATTCTACCACTTAATCGTATAACCTTAGGTACGTCACTTGACTTTAGCTTCCTTATCTGTAAATCTAGAAAATGAAGATAATAACTCCCACCCTATAGGACATGTGGAGTCTTAAGGAGATAATATATGGAAAACATTAAGCATATTATTGATTGCATAGTAGGCATGTAAAAGATGATAATGGGGACTGTTGCCCTTTCATGGTTTCTGTTAACAGCTGGGCTCTCTCCATCTTTGGAGAGAGGGCAGTGAGAGGGAGGGGCATGAGGCTGCTGCTTGCTGGGGATGCCTAGTGGCCTTAGAAGGCCAAGCATAATCCAGGGGGGCTTTTGCAGGATCACCAACCAGTAAATGACTGACTTAGGATTTGAACCTAGATCTATCAAATTCAAAGCTCACTATTTTTCCCTAGTATCACATTGCAAATTTATAAAGAATATTCTAATAATTCTTTATTCTCCCTCTTTGTCTTCTCTGATCAATCATATTAAACTTAATTATATACGTGAACGTTTAAAGTCATTTTAAACAAAGTAGGCAGAAATTATAATTTATATACTGGGAAATTATATCATCAAGGAAAAATAATATACATTAGTATATATGGGGGTAAAAGTTGTCCAGTTATTTATTAATTTTCTCATTAATAAATGAGTAAATCAAATGTTTTCTGTGTGTTCTGGATTACTACTAATGTTTTAGCAAACAAAAACATTATTTTTTTAAACCAAGTCTCACTGTATCACCCTGGCATCACTGTAGCTCACAGCAACCTCAAACTCTCATGTTCAAGCAATCCTCTTGTCTTAACCTCCCAAGTAGCTGAGACTACAGGCACACACCACCATGCCTGGCTATTTTTTCTATTTTTAGTAGAGACTAAGGTCTCACTCTTGTTCGAGCTGGTCTTAAACTCTTGAGCTCAAGTGATCCAACCTCCTTGGCCTTCCAGAGTAGTAGGATTATAGTGTTAGGAGCCACCACACCTAGACATATTTATTAATTATTCTGTTTATATTTGTCATCAGATATTATTTATGTGATGTAAGAAGTTTGCTGGGCACATGTCATTTATTAAATGCTGATTCATCTATTTAACCATTGATGACTGTAAATATAGTACTTTTGAATTACTGACTTATATACATATTATATACATTGATATATGAAATTCAGGTAAGACATCACAAACGAAAGTTATGGGGCTTATGGAAAATCTGCCACACCAGCATACTATCCCCTAACAAAATTTCATATGGTGGAAGCAGGTTTAATGATCACCAAGGTGATTGTTACCAGAAACGATGCCAGATGCTGTGAGGGAACCAGAGATAAATCAGACAGAGCCTGAGCTTGTAAGAAACAAATTCTATTAGAACAGCATACATGTATGTAATTAACTAGAATAAAACATGATAAATGCTGCATTTGAAGGGTTGTGATACGCTTTGAAAACCTGAATGAAAGAACAGTTGGGTAAGAGAGAGATTTTTGAGGCTGGTCAGGAAACGCAACGGAAAAAATGACATTTGCTCAGGATTTGAACATATGTGTAGAAGTGAATCAGGTATAATTAGGAGCCAAGGGAGATGGGTTTAAGCTACAAAGAACTGGCAACATTATAAACAGAAAACTAAGGAGAAACTCTAATTTCTTCTATTTAAATGTTTTTAAATTTCAGATAGATTTAACCTTGTATTATTGTTCTAATAATTTATACTATATTTTAGGTTGTCTGTTGTAATTTAGTGTCACCATTATTCTTTTCTGTTGAGAATACCAGTTATAGAAATCTCTAGAAGTTCATAAGACTTACTTTATTATAGTTTTCTATCTCATTCATTTAGGATTTGGGGATAGGATTTACCATTTCCCATAACTTTTTTTCTTTGATATTTTTATAATGAACTAAATTGGGTTTTTTTTGTTTGTTTGTTTGTTTTAAAAAAAGGCATGAAAACAATGTAAAGCCAACTGTAACTTCCACTTCAGATTTGCTAAAAGAAAGATAAAACCACAACAATGATTAAAACTTCAAGTGAATTTATTTACTTGTCAGATAAGAAAACTCAAACAGGTGAACACCGTTGCTAGATGGTTCTCTGATCGAGACAATTTATATTTTTTGTGTGCTAAGAAGATGACATTCACTGTGGTTATGCCAATTGATAAAGTTTATACCTTGGATAGGGCAGGATGAATTTTAAGTCCCTACATAGTTCGTTAAAACAAGTTGCACAGGCGGCGCCTGTGGCTCAGTGAGTAGGGCACCGGCCCCATTTACCGAGGGTGGTGGGTTAACACCAGACCCCAGCCAAACTGCAACAACAACAACAACAAAATAGCTGGATGTTGTGGCCAGCACCTGTAGTCCCAGCTACTCTGAAGGCTGAGGCAGCCTAAGCCTAAGTTGCTATGAGCTGTGACGTCACAGCGCTCTACCCAGGGCAGCAAAGTGAGACTCTGTCTCTAAAAAAAAAAAAAAAAACAAGTTGCACTATTCATTGGTCAGGAAGGAGTCTTTATTTAAATCAGTCTGTTTTACTGGAGTCTCTCACAATCCTTAGTCCTTTGCCAGCTCCATGGTTCAGTATTGCCATTTCCTGGACAGATAGAAAGGTCTTAAGTCTTTGTCACACATTTGTATTGTTTAAACGTCATTTTCAAGTTGTGAGTGCTATTTCTATGTAATGAAAGTAATGAGAAGTAGCAGTGAAGAGGGAGCAAATGCTTTGAGGTGCACAAATGGGCACCCCTCCAGAGCCACTGCAGTTAGCTAAATGTGAACTGTACACTTACTACTGGTTTTCAAAACATGCACGTTATTTGACTACAAAACCACTGCAATTATTGTCTACCATAAGGATTCATGTTTGGATCTTTTAAAAAAACAATATTTTCTGTTTTAGTAAAATACTTTTAAAATAAATAGCTATGGTATTGTCTAAAAATATATTCTTTTGTCTTACAGACACACAAGTATAAGCTTCTTATAGGTACAAACATTTTGGTATTAGTGACTATAGTACTTTAGAACTCAAGTTAATATGCTTCTCTTTAAAAGTTAAGAGAAAAGATCTTACTTATTTTGGGCTTTTAGTATCAGTTAAGTCTTTCATAAAGTTCTTGATGAAAGTTCTATCTTTAGCAGGGTTTAAAGCACCCTGGCATGTGGTGGGCTCTCAAATACATATTAAACTATGTCAAAAATGTTTTAACTCTCAAACATTTTTTTATAAATCACATCTGATGCTGTGAAAACATTTTAATCTTTTTTTTTTTTTTTCATGAAACACCAACCCGGATAAAATACTAAGGTCAATGAAAGCAAATGTTTGTTTAACAAACATTTATTGCCTCTTAAGAAGCAGTGCGCAAGGAGCAGAGGGGGAAAGTAAAACCAAACTAGGCTCTGCCCTCTTGCAGCTGTTTTAATTAATAACACTGGGCTGCCTGTCCACGCAGGAGTTTACTTTTATGGGGATTTAACCTAAAAATCGTTGATTATCTTGTTATCTAACCATGGTCTCACTCTTTCAAACATGGTATGAAAGCTATTTTCTTAAGCTCCCTTTCTGTTTTTTCTCCCTCTCCCCCCCTCTCCTTTAGTCCAATGAAAGAACACTAAGCTGGACAGCTGTGTCATTTTTCTGCCCTTCTTTATAGGCTCTGTGATGTTTACTAAATCAGTAAACCTCAACATCGTCATCTTTCCAAAGATCCAAACATGAAATAATTCTTTCCCTGTAACACTCGAATAAGATAAGATAGAGTGAATTCTTGTTATTTGTGGTAGTTATGTTCTGTAAAGTCACTGGGAACACTGCCTTGATAAATACTGAACCATCACTCCTAGGGGATATGCAAGGTTAGATTCCTGTGGGACTCTGGTCACTGTGTTTTTGTCAATGATTAATACATAATCTTGTTTTTTTGTATGCGTTTTTCTGTTTAAAGATACCTTGTTAAATATAGCAGTTCTTTAACATTGAACTCACAGACACAGCTGTGCCTAACAGAGCTTATCAAGCACAAGTTATTTTTTTCATAAAGCACATCACAGTATTTTCATATGTAGAACACTGGACAACACTTCAGCACTGTGCTTGAGGGCCATACTAAACAGCAAAATTATTGAGAAAAAAAAACAACAAAAACAAATGCAAAAAACAAGGCACAAAATAGACTGTAAAAAAGGACAGATATTTACAGTATAAGAGCTGAAACAAGAGAGCCAAGTGTCACCTTGTTCAATCTCAGCTGGGAATGTGCATGTCAGGTGGCTCAAATTTTCCCCACTCTGCACATGTCTGTGAATGACCATAAAAGCACATGCATATTGATTTAGGGGTTACAGATTTTAGTTTTAACAAGTAGACAAATTTGCAAATACAGAATCTACAGCTAATGAGAATCCACTGTAGATGAATGTAAAAACTCTTTTAAAGCACAGTATAATTTGCAGAACAAGTTATTTCTGGATGACATTTAACTCAGATATAATGAGTTTGTGCACAGTTAATATTAAAAATTTCAAGTTCACAAAGTAATAAATACATTATTTGAAAAGTGACCATAAGTTCTAAGGTCAATAAACTACAGAGAAAACTACTATTACAAGTTCTATAAAGAAAACTACTATTACAAATTCTACAGAGAAAACTACTATTACAAGTTCTACAAAGAAAACTACTATTACAAGTTCTACAGAGAAAACTACTATTACAAGTTCTTTGACTCTTCAGCCTCATAGTTAATAGCAAGGAGAGCCACTGCAATCCGATGCTTTGTGTTTGGTTGTGAACATTGCTTCGTGACCTCATTATTGGGGGGGGGGGGGAGAAATCACTCCTTATGTATTACCAAAATATTATGTTTCCAAATATGTGAAATTCATATGGAAACATTTTGATCTTAACAGGTGGTGCAAATGCTGTTCTTGGACTTTTGGGTACCATTTTAAGCTGCAGACTAAGTACAGATTGACATTTTCAAGCTGGTTTTGGTTAACTCCTTAATGTTGGAAATTAGAACTTTCCAACATAATAACTTCTGCGAAACACCATTGTGCCTTCTTAGCATGTTATGCTGTTGACAAAAGAACAAATGTAAAACACACAGCTACCTCCAGGAATGTCCCTCTAGGATGAATTGGAATGACCCAGGTGGCCTAAAATTTATTAAGTAAACCTTATACACAAGTTATTTTCTTAGTTTGGGATAAAATATTAGAGTTTCAAGTAGTTCTGTTAGTAACTTTATATTATGAGTAGAAATAGTCCTATTTCTCCTGCTTAAAAAGCAGTCTGGTAATCAGATAACTTACTTGGGTATGTATTAATGTCAGTGTGGCCATTTGGCAGCAGAGTCTCTCAAAAATTCCAATTAACCATGTAAATATATTTCATAGCATCACATCTCACATTGTCAGAACCCCTGCTGCCTTTATATCATTAACATAAATGCAGGTGCAAATAGCACTTATGTACTTTGATAGAAAACAGTTGGAGACATTTCACTGTGGGACACAACACTTTCAGATTGTGTGCATCTGTTCAAATAATGTATCCAGCCCCAGTGACACGAACACAAGGATGCAAACATCTGCCCCTGAGACCATTTGCAATAGAGCAGATGCTTACATCTTTATTTATGCAGATGGTTGGTTGATGAGTTGAGCAGGGATAAAAGCAAAGTAGTTTGACAGGGTGTTTTGTATGTTATGCAAGGAAAAAATATGGGCTAAGCATTTTTTTATTTATAAAAATTAGTAACAGTAAAATTCATAAATCTTGTAATGCTTTCAAGACATAGTGATCCCACATTAATTAGAAAGAGCAATTTATGATTTTTGTTTTGATAAAATACTTTTAAATGATTTTAAATGGTTTTTGTTAAAATTCTTTACTAACAGTGCTCTGGACAACACTTCAGCACTGTGCTTGAGGGCCATACTAAACAATGGTTATATTTCTTAAAATTGGACAAAAAATATAAATGTCATCAAATTGAATATAATTTAGATATTCCATAAATATGAACTCAAGCAAAATAATGCTTCTAAAGCATTACATATTTAAAAGATTTCAATTAAGCATTACTTCATCTGTGTTCTAATGTTTTAAATAAGATATTTTAAGTATAATTAATATTTTTATTAGACTGAATTACCATTTAACATGTTATTATCAAAACTCTTACCTATTGATCTGCCATAGTATTCTCAAAGAAACAAAGGTGAAGGAACAAACACCTAACAACAAAAAGCAAAACATTTCCAGATTTGATTTTCTATTCTCTCTCACACACACACACACACAATTATAGAATTTCAAAAGATAGAAGTTAGATTTCGTCTAGGTTGGCAGTTCTGAGACTTTTTAGTTTCAGATACAAATAACTCTTAAAAATTATTGAGGACTCTAAAAAGCATGTATTTATGTGGGTTATATCAATATTTACCATATTTAGTATTTAAAAGCATAAAATAATATATGAATATATTTAGAAATAACACTAAGCTCGTCACATCTTAACATAAATAACATAGTTGAATGAAATAGACTACATTTTCCAAACCAGAACATTAATGAGAAAGTGGGAGTTTCTGCAGTTATCTCTGAAGTCTGGCTTCACTGAAGACAGTTTCAGTCTCGTAACTGTTCCTGTATTCAGTCTTTCGTGATATTGGCCATGTTGAAGTATTTGAAGAAAACCCAGCTTTACATTAGCTGATAAGGGAGGGAGTGTATTTCAGATAGTTGTGGGTGTGTTTCCTTGATGCTACACCAAAACTTGTCAGATGGTAACTTTAAGTCTAGTTGTAATGTGAAATTTGAAACCATATTGGTGTACTTATTTTATTGTTACATTTTAGTTTGTCTGATACTTGAATGAGTCTTTTACCCATGCGTGTAACATCATGCATTAGTTATTTAGAAAATATTAGTTCACAGAGTTATCCAGGTCTTCTATATACTTCATCGTACATTATATATATATATATATATATATATATATTTTTTTTTTTTTTTTTCCTCCAGTTTTTGTCCGGGGCTGGGTTTGAACCCGCCACTTTCAGCATATGGGGCCGGCGCCCTACTCCTTTGAGTCACAGGCACCACCCATTATACAATATTTTTAAAATCACATTCATTAACATTACCACCAGCCTCCTCTGAAAACTAATGAACCGAGAAGCTTCAAGCTCTTGGTAGTAAATTCAAATTATCCAAAATTCCATTTGCCACCAGAAAGAATGGTTTTTATCATTGACAGCAAAATACTTGTAGAAGTTTTTCTTATAATGGCAAGCTTCATTCTTCTGCTTTTGAAAAAATGTCTGTGAGGTACCCACATCTAAACATGTTTTTTCAACATATATCTGTCAGATGTTCTTTCAAGTAAAAATGGTATTGAATGAAAAAAGCAAGCAGTTCTGCTTCACAACTGAACCAAATGCTTTTCCTCAAGGCAGCAGTCATACTTCTATACGCAGCAGACGTGCACTAGGAGCGTGAGCCATTTCATCACACAGAATATTAAAAAGGCATGTCCTCAAGGATCAACATTTCATAGAACTAAAAATTGTCCCTGCTTTTTGTTCTACTATGGTGTAGTGGTGAAGAACACGACTGCTTGGACAGTTTGCTGTCACTGCCTTCATTCAGATTACTGTCCTGGAATTTTACCCATCATCTCCTTTACTCTGTGCAAATGTTAACACAAAGGAAAAGACGAATGAAAGCTTGATTAACAGCATGGAAAGAGAATGATGGGACCCTCCCAACGTTTCCACAGACCGTACTTAGAGGAACGCTGATCTAGTCTAATCCCCTCTTGCTCAAGGAAAGGAACTAAGGCCAGTAAGGATAAAAGCTTATTATTTTGCTCAAATTCATTTCAGTGGTCAGTAGAAGAACCAAAGCCAAACCTCTGCTCTGTGCCTTACAAGTGATGCAGTTTGTCTTGTTTTCTCTGAGAAACTCCTTTCTCATCCTCCCCAAAAAAGAAAATTTCTCAAACCACAACACTGAATTTTTTTTTTAAATCAAGTTTACTAAAGGAGCAGGACTTGCCACATGAGGAATATAAAAATTCTTTTAGCATTTTTAGACTTTTCTTTCAGGCCCACTGTTCTTTAGTGACCTTAGATTTAGAAGTAGGTGGTATGTAATTAAGAAGTATTTAAGAAATTTATTTTTTTAATTATAAAAGACCTTAGTAATTATTTTTTCCTTCACTCTCGCTCGCCAGAACTACTTTGTCAGTGCTTTTAAAATTGTCATTAAATTTATTCTGTAATTGAAGCTTTAAAAAATTTACATTCTAGGGTAAGTGTGAAAAGGTCACCAGAAGCTATATAAAAGAAGGCCACTGGCTTGTAAGTACTAGGGCATTGCTGATTGCTGTGCACATTCTATTAACTACCTCTCTACAACCATGCTATAGATTTCTGTTAGAAGGAAGATTTCTCTCTCCTAACACTTACATTTCCTGATTAGGAAAAGGTTATTTTCTCAGCATTGAGATAGATTATGTGATACTCGCCAGCCATTGGAAGAGACCCACATGTAAACACATAAATAACTAAACACCTCAGTAAGTTCAGTGTGTTGGAATGGAGGGAGAACAGCTTTGGTGCCAGACAGACCTGGGTTCTAATCTACCTCTCACCAGCTTTGTCACTTTGCAAGAAATATTCAGTTTTCATATCTATAGACTGGAGATGTTAATGTCAAACATTGGTGGAGGATTAAGTGAGATAATCAAGCGTTCAGTCTGACCCCTGAATTAGGGACATTTTAGTACCTCAGAAAGGAATTTGGGGAGCCTAAGTGTTCGGGGAAGAATAGAAATTGATGGGTAGAGACAAGTGTTATAGACCAACTGTCACTGTCAGCCAATATGCAGAGACGAGGGTTGGTACACCAAAAGTTATTTCTCAGAAGGTGGGCGATTCTGGAAAACAGTAAGAATAGCCTCTCCAAGACTGTTCTGCTTTTCCATTTCCAAACTCACAGTTTTATATGTGAAAGTTCAAAGTAAAAAGCATGTTAACCCTTATCTTAAACAATAATAATCAGAGAACCCATTATTCCAATTCAAAAGTGAATCTGCTAAATCAGTGGCCAGAAACTACTCAAGATATATACACGTTTAGGTTAAACCTGAATTTACAAAACTGTGAGATTGGGAAACCTGAGGTGAAGGTCACATAAACTAACCAGACCAGCTGCGCCACACCCTAGCCTGAATGACTCCATCTTATCCTCACTACATGTGCTTTCACAAGGAACGTATACACATCTGCAGTAAGTTTTCTCATGAAGAAAAGAAAGGAGATAAGGCTCAAAAACTTTTATTGCTGCTGTTACTGTTTTTTCATTTTTGTGTTCAACAAAAGCCTAGGAGAGAGCACGTCAGTATGATTGGACTGTAAGCAGTTTGCTCATTTAGTTAAAAAAAAAAAAAAAGCTCTATGACTGTCAGATGCTGATCTAGAGCCTCAGGTCCTGGCAGTGAACAAAACAAATCCCTGCTTTCTTGGTGCTTACATTTTAGTGGGAGGAGACAGTAATGTAGGTACTACAAAAGACACTTAAAGCAGAAAAAGAAAACAGCAAGCAATTGTTATTACATTTAGAAGGATGGTCAGGAAAGGCTTCCTAGGAGTAGAGGAGCCACTGAGATGCAGGATCCCTGGAGCAGATGGAGGGTCCTGGAGATAAATGTGGGTGCAGAACAGATGGGCAATACTCCACTTCCTTATTCCACGAGGCACAATTTTTTTCTTTTTGCATTTTAATTTTTCAGGACTTGAAGTAGATGAGTCATATATTGACAGTGATAATGCTTCTCCCTCCTTTCTCCTTATGCCAGAAAAGGTTTTAATAAGTTTATTTGTGTGGTATAGTCATAAACAAAAGGAGAGATAGCCCATGGATACAGAGAGCTAGCTGTATATCATGAAGCAAGAGAAAACCAATTACCTAAAATATTATGCAATAAAAGAAAAAATATAACACAATGTGGTTTGTTAAATTCAAGTAACTAATTGTTCCTGTGGAACCACATAATTAATGTCCCAGAAGGGACAGGCAATGAGTTCCCATGTAATGGCCTCTCTTTTCCAGGTAGTCAAAGTCAAAAATCATTGGCAGGAGAGAGATGGTCCCGGGGGGTTAGGTGGGGTGGGATAAAGGGGTGGGGTGGCTCCAACAATAGGGAGAAACCTCTGCTGCCCCATGAGGATCTGAAGGGAGTCTGTGAAGGATAAATAAGTGGGTTGTGGAAGAGATTATGAGTCTGGAAACCTTAAACTTACAATGTCATCCTTTGTTCATAGTGGCTGGACTTCTCCAGCACTAGGCAGCAGGCAGTGGGGCTAGAGAGCACCTGTAGGGCCAGCTGGGGAAGGCTCCTAGGAAAACAGCCCTGGGTGACTATCCAGCAGCCTTGAGACCAGTTCTGGCACTTGGAGTGTTTGCCTAAGAACTCGTAAGCATGACTTCAGGAAAAATGGAGCCTTAACTCTTCAGATTCCTAACCTGTACTAGAAGTTGCTTTCAGCCAGGTTTTGTAGTTATCATCAAAAGACAATAAAGACACGGATGGAGAAGCCCACCCGAATTCAAAGGAAGAGGAACGCAGAGTGGTCACCGCAGCTGGCAACCGTGTTAGGGAGTGATTAGCCACATAACAAGGGAGTATTCTACTTCTTGAAGACCCGTTGCTGCCCAGACTTTGCATTTGTACTTACAAATCATGTACTGACATAAAACCTGAGATATGGAAAACCTTACACCAAAACATACTCCAGATCACTGTGAGTTGAAGATAAGTCTGATATGAAGTAGCTGTAAAACTATACTCTAAAGCAGTGGAACAATTACTTTTTTAAAATGAAGTTTGCATACTCTTCAAAAATGCCTCTTCTATATAAAGTAAACCTGCTTTTGGAATTAGAATATCTTTGTGATTCCAGCCCCTTGCTTTTAACTGGACTGTTGTTGAAATGTTGTGATCTTTACCACATTAGTTTCATAATCATGGTATCTTGACCAAAAGCAAGAAATCTGCCTGTGTTCTAGTTTAGTTGTTCCAACAGACTGCGCATTCTGGTGTCGAAACCTTATCTTTCTGTTTATCCCACTAAGGAAAAGGTTTTCTTCACCAACTGTCACTTTGTTAGTCTTCCTAGATACTTAACTGTTCTCTGTTCTAACTGCTATTGAAAAATGAAATTGAAAAAGAAGGGGGCCCATGTTTAATTTGTTAGGGGAAAATTTCTTGCCATGAGACATTGTGCAGCTCACTAAACTCTTTTGCAGGAGAGGTTTCCATGTTGACCAGTCCTGTTGAGAAACACCTGACTCAGGAAATGTCGGAGTCTACCAGAAAGACAAAGTGCGCAGGTATTTAATATAGGGGAAAAGACATCAAGTAAAAAGATCTGTTGCTTTTCCCATGTTGAAGTTAGTGATCAAGCTCTAAATTTCAACTGTGTCTCATCTGAATGTTAATAATTCTAGTAATATGAACAACAAAAAGAAAAATGAAAGAATGAGGTTAATAAAGCTTTCAGAAGTTCCTATTTCTCTTGATTTGCATCTTTGGAAAGTCATTAACTCACAGTTAACTTTTTATGCTACTCAGTCACTTTTATATTTGGGCAAAGATACAGACTTGAATGTTTTGTAATCACAAATCAAATTTTATGACTACTACATATCATTTTTGCCAAAAAGGTAAACAACTTAATGTTACTTTCCTAAATGTATTAAAAACACAAAGTGTTTCTTACTGTTTTCAACTGTTTTTCATCAGAAGTGCTTGAAATCAAAACAATTTCTCCTAGAATAGAGCTAACAAAAGCGGCATAATTAAAATGAAGAAGAAATTCATTGAAATTGAAAGTTATGAAAATGTATTTTAAATAGTAAAGCTTTTTAGAAATACTTTGCATTTGGGACATAATTATATGGCTCCAAAAGAATAATTAGTTACTTGAATTTAATAAACCACATTGTATTATTTTTTCTTTTATTGCATTAATAGTTTAAGTAATTGGCTTTTAAATTCTTTTATAAAAAAATGAATGTTTCCTCTTTCTTCATGATATATGGTCAGCCTTCCATTTCCATAGAGTCAGCCATCATGGACTAAAAATATTTTTTAAAAATTGCATCTGTACTGAACATGTGCAGACGTTTGTTTTTCTTGCCATTATTCCCTGAACAATAGTATAACAATGATTTACATAACATTTACATTGTATTCGATATTATAAGTAATCTAGAGATGATTTAAAACATAAGGGAGTATATGCATAGGTTATATGCAAATACTAGGCCATTTTACATCAGAGTTTTGAGCATCTGTGGGTTTTGATATCGGCAGGAGGTCCTGGAGCCAATCCCCCATGGATACTGAGGGATTACTGTATTTACATATCTAATTTATTCAGTTTTATGGGCTATAGTTTCCTTTTGGTACCTAGTTTTTCTTTCTGTAAGTAAGCTACCTTAAACTTAATGATTTACTCAGCAAAATACTAAAATCTACAAATAAGCGCCTTCAAAATTCTGAATGCCCAGCCCCTACCCACTATGAGAGCCCATGTATTTTCCCTTGAATTGAGAATTCATATGTCCATTGCTCTCACTGTCCTCCAGAGATGTGGCAAGTTGCCCTAGTCCCAGCCTAGGCCCCATCCCTCATCCAAGGGCCACTGAAATCTGTGCTCACCACTTTCTGAACATATACTAGGGTAGTTGCCTTCCCTGCTAGGTTTAGGAGCAAAATTGACGTCAGTACTCAGCATAAACAAAAGTTAGGCACGTCCCCCTAAAACTGCTCTTTAGAATGCACATGTGTTAACTCCTATTCACATTGAATTATTATACAGTTAGCATTCTGTCAGCTTGTATGCATAAGTTTGCAAAAGAGAAGGAAGGATGTGGACAAAGGAGTAAGAGAGCCTGATAAGATAGATCAGATGTTAGGAAAGGTAGAGCTACCCAAGTGGGTGTCAGGAGAGGGCCCGAAAGAAAAAAAACACAGTTCTATTGGGAGCGTTACTTACAAGAGGAGGAGCCAAGAAAACGTCCCCTTCACTCTCTGAAGGTTCACCTGACAAAAGACAGATTAATGGGGGGAAAGGCATACAAATTCATCTACTTGTATTCATCTAGTTGTTGTATGTGGCATGGAGCCTTCAGAATGGAGACCGGTGGTACAGAGAAAACTGTCCATTTTTATGCTTACGTTCAACAAAGTTATCGACAGCTATGTAGAAATACTATTAAACATGAAGTCTAATGCTAATAGACTGATAGGGAAACCCAGCAAGGCCTGTATGGAGTCGTCTTGGCCTCTGAGCAGCACTCCTTCCTTCTGGATGTGGGACGGGGCCCTCTCTGGAATGGGGGTCTGATGACCTACACTCAAAACAAGGCAGCTCAGATAATTTCTTGATGGCCAGTTTTCACACAGGAAGATAGGGAGAAAATTAAGAGTATTGTGTTTAGGTTTTAGGTTTGCTTTAAGGAAAATGGGTTCTAGTTTCTGTGACTCATGTTGGCAAAGAGGGAGCCTGGGTTCTATGGCTGGCCTCTGGAGAGACTGAGGAGCCAGGAGGGCAGAAGGTCAGAGAGAAACGTTTGCTTCAGAGGCCTTCCTTTTGAAGTAGTGTTTTCCGAGCCTCAGTTTTTGCTTACTTCTTAGAGTAGAAACACCAGTTAAGGATCCAGAATTTTTTCCATATGATAAACATTCAACATCTGGGCCTTTTTTCTCTCACCAAAAATCAATGTCAGGAACCTCATACTTCATGGCAAGGAGAAAGCTGAAAACTAATATCTGCTCAGCATCTAACATGTGGCAGAAACTAACCTGGCCTCATCATAGGTATTTTTCTCATTTAGTCCTGCCAGTGACCTTTATAGCCAGACACTGTTATTCCCGTTTCATGGATGATAACATTTGGACACAGAGAGGGATTTGCCAAGGCCACAAGTACGTGACAGAGCCAGGAGTTGAAACCAAATCTTTCTAAACCCCAAAGCCATGATCTTTCCATTGGAGACTCTGGTGATGGCTCACAGTCGGCAGCAGGGGCAGGGAGAGCCCCTGAAGTGAAGTGGGCCAAGGCTGAGGTTTTAGTGCTGTTACTCACCAGCTTGAGCAATCTTTGTCTATAAAATGGACGTAATAATTAATTCCTAACTCAGGTTATTATGGGAATTAAATGAGGTGATGCATACCTGACACATAAAATATTACCTATCATTGAGATAATGTTAAAGAAACAGTATTGATGAAAAGTTCAGCTCCTCAGAAAATGAGAATTTTCTTCTCTGCTAACCAAGGAATGAAAGAACTGTTTGGCAGTACAGCTTTCAAAGGCCTGTACTGAGTAGAAGATGCCTACATGTCCCTGGTGGTGTTAAAGAAGGGGAGGGGGAGATAGTCAAGAACGCAGCTGAGCAGAATGGGACAGGAGTGCCAAGGAGATTGGACAAACTAGACTCCACGTAGAAGATGTCCAGTGGGGGATGTGCTTGTTTCTGTTGGACTGTCTCACATTTCCTGAAATTTGGATCAAGATAACGATGAATCTAGGAGGTCTTCCTGCTATGGATATGTGGATTAGAAACAAAAGAACACTTGTGTCTATTGGCAGCCCATTTTCAGTGCACGCTCTGCAGTCAACGCTCAATAAATCTTTGTTGACTCTGCTGCTGCAGACCTTGGACAGTGGCTTGGGGAGAAGGTAGGCAATGGCTAAATGTGTTTATAGGTTTTTCAACAAAATTAAGTTGAGCTCCCTTGTGTTATGAGACATTTCTTTTATCTTACACTTCCCCAAGGTTTTACCATATTTATTTTAACAAGAGGCCATGTTGGGAAACAGTTTGAACCCCAACTGGAATTTATTATTTGAAAGCCAAGTGAGAGGGAGAACAAGGATGCCAACAAATAAAATTGAAAATAGGGTTTTTCAGTTTAATAAAATTAAAACCTAAACAACACCTAAAAGTTTAGCTCTTTAGTGGCTAAGACTTGGCAGCTATCCTGAGCCTGAATCCAGGGGGCCTGTTTCAAGAACGGGGACACTCCTCCCTTTCTCTCCCTGTTCCCTCCTACATGCTTAGCAGTATGCCTCTGATCCCTACAGACAGAATAATGGAACTTTGCCCAAACCAACAACCAGACACGGGAACCACTCTGTTCAGAAGCAACAAAGCAGGCCTTGGTTCTGCCAGTGGAAATCAGGAAGTGAGTTGTTTGTAGCTATCTAGAGAATTGCCTCATGTTCTTTTCGTCTCTTAATGCTGTTTATGCTAGCTACCCTGTGGAACAGTTGGATAACTCTGGGTTGGACAGTGACATCTCGTGCCATTGAGCCCCCGCTCTCCCCTCTGCTGCCTCTAATCCGCACACACTGTCCATCAGATCCAATCCTTTGGTGGGAATGGAGAAGCAGGAGGAGGACACACGTTGCACACTCTCCAAACAAATGTCCGGCAGCCTTTCTGGATTGGTCAGAATCCTATGGATAGTAAGTGGCAAGTTCACCTATAAAAATCTGCTTTTGCTTTCAAATGACTATTAATTTTCCGTGAATTCTCTAATAAATGGGCTAAAAGAATCATTTAAATGATAGTGGAAATTTTAGGCTATAACAAGCCTTTTCTATTTCAAGTTTTATTATCTTGTTTTTCTCCCTAAGATTCAGAGATGATATTCTGTTTTGAGATTAATTAGGGAAACTTTGTATATAATCTCCCCCCCCCAGGAGAAAAAAAGAGAGAAAGGTCCTTGCTTCAAATTGTAATGTCTTATTATTTAATTTCCTCAAGCTTCATTTTCTTAAACCTGTAAAAGGGGAACAAGAATACATATTTGCTGAGTTTGGGTGAGGATTTCATTAAAAGACATGGAACTGATTCTAGACCAGTGTTTTTCAACCTTTTTTTATCTCAGCACACTTGAATCTATAGTTAAACTTCTATGGCACACTTAAATGATGTTGATCAAAAAAAGTAAAAAAAAAAATTGTGCTTTGAACTTCTTTCAAAAATAATTTAATTAATGATCTTTTAAATATTTTTGCAGCCCACCTAAGATCCCCTCACAACACACTAGTGTGCCATGCATACTAGTTGAAAATCACTGTTCTGGACCATAATAAGGACTTAACACCTCCTAGTTTCCCCTAATTACAGTTAGATCAATTTTTCACCAACTATAGAATGTCACTTTTCAAAAGAGTTATTTTAATATGCTCAACATATTAAAAACAGCCCACATTTAAAATCCTAATATTAAATATTCTTGTTGAATAATTGTGAAAAATTAATTTTACTGAGTGAGCCTTTTATGTCTTTAGTTAATAAAAGTCCATGTTTAGTGCTTTAGAGTCCTGTGAGCCTCTTTAACTGTGTTATGGGTATTTTTGCAGGATTTCCAGAAATTATGTATGTCAGTGGAAATTTCTACTTCTCATTATTTCGTGCACAGTTCTATAAGGTCTGTAATTTAGTAGGTGCAGGTGAGGGCTTTTAGACCCCACCATCTGTGAAAGACCTTGTAAATGCATAGGGGACTAAACCACTGTTGTAACCATATTGCAGAGAAAGACTTTCTATAATCACACTATCTTAGTATTTTAGAGTTTTAAAAAACTTAATGGAATTTTCAACTTCTCTAAGGACTCCTATTGTTCAGTCTACTAAACAAAAAAGTGTAGTTATTCTAGCATAACTGACCTTTATTGCAAATTGCCTTGTTTTATCTTAAAGAGCCAAATGTTTGGAGGAACAATTCTCAGGACTCCAATTGTCCTTGGGAGGTAATGAGCTCTAATGCTTCTCAGCGCTTAACTTTGGGGGGTATTTATGCACTACCTGTCAAACTACTTGATTACTTCCTTGATCATTAGCAATTCTTGTCATTAAGTAGTCAAGAAAAATAAAAGGTAGGACCCAATTCTCTGTGTGTCTGTCTAGTCATTTATGTACAGACACACATTCATAACAAATATCCCAAAAGGTATGGCTTTTAAAAACAGATCCAAGTAGGGAAACTTTTATCTTCTTTTCATTTGGTGGGAAATTAGCACCTAGCCCCTCCCTGACTTAATACTTCCTGTTAATACTTCCCGTAGTACTTCCCCCAGCTTTCTGCAGCCAACAAAGGCTACCACTAATACTGGTTTCTGTTGCTTCCTTTCAGAGATACTCTGTATACACATACAGGAATATATCTGTGTGTGTATCTTCCCATTTTTAAAAACCCAAGTGATAGGGCGGCACCTGTGGCTCAAAGGAGTAGGGCACCAGCCCCATATGCCAGAGGTGGTGGGTTCAAACCCAGCCCCGGCCAAAAAATGCAAAAAAACCCCAAGTGATAGCATACTATAAATCTCACATCTTGGCAAGTATACCCTGTCATTCTAATTCATTCTTCTTTTCTGCCACTGTGTAGTTTTAATGGTTGGATGATTATTTTATTAGCACCCTGTTGATGGACATTCAAGTAATTACTAGGGTTTCTTCCCTTCTATTTTTTTGTGGCCTTGCCGTCTTTCTCCTGCCAAAGGTTTCTTCTAATTCATTGGTTTTATTTTCTATACTTAATGATTCTTAGAAATTAGACTCAATACCACCTTTATGGAGACCCTCACCCTTCTGTAAAATTTCTGATAGATCCAGATAAGAATAAGTAAATTAAATGTACTCAGTAAGACCTTATCTTTTTACCACACAGATTCTCTGTGATTAGCTTGTGATATCGATTCAAAGCCAACTTTTCTACCTCAGTACCCACCTCTTTAAATCACTGGCAGTGGCCGGGCCCAGAGGCTCCTACCTATTATCCCAGCACTTTGGGAGACCAGGGTAGGAGGATTGGCTTGTAAGGACAGCCTAGGCAACATTAGTGAGACTTTATTGTAAATTTTAAAAGGTTTAAAATAAATTTTTTTTAATTAGCTGGGTGTGGTGGCATATGCCTGGTAGTGTCCCAGCTATTCAAGAAGCTGAAGCAGAACAATCACTTGGGCCTGGGCATATAGGGCTGCAGTGAGCTGTGATCATGTGAGGGGACAACAGAGCAAGACCCTGTCTCTAAAAAATAAATAGATAAATAAGTTGTAGGGAACTTGATGAGAACAGACTCAGCTTGGCAGATACCATCCCTATCATTCTAAGCTGGTGCTGACACTTTGGGTCGCCCAGACTGCTCACACTCATCAGCATTCTCCAGGCTGGGCGGAGCTAGTTGCCTCAGGAGTATCCTCTGCTCCCAGACCACATTTGTCCTCCTTTTCCTTTGAATGTCGTTGCTCCTCCTGTACATTTTTATTTCCGCTGTAATGTAGAGAGTTTTAAAGATCACTTAAAGCACGTTGACTTCAAATGTATCATGATTAGTTCATACCCTTTCGGTATGGCTCTGTAAGGTCTATCTGGTTTCATTTCTGCAAACCTGAACTGTCAGAAGGTTGCTTTTTCACACTTTGCTCATAAAAAAATAGGAAGCCCTTCCCAGCTTAAGTCTGTGAGACCTTGACCACTGGGGTTGTTTCAGCTGTGTCTTCTGCTCAGTGTTATTTCTGCTCTTCTTTGGGTGGACATTGCCATGTTTTGCCTCTGAGGTTCAGTTTTCTGTTTCCAGTTGTTTCTCCTGCCTTCTTTCAAATCCCCCACTCTCTCCTCTGTGTGTCTGTTTGCTTTAAAGCAGTTTCTTCTGCAAAGCTTGCTTGTCTCCGTGCCTCAGTTTATACCCAGGAGCGTAACGTACTGTCCTCTGTTGTTGTTCTGTCTGTTGATTATTCAGGTGGCCTCACCTATCCCCTTTCTTTTAAGGGGATGATGATACTAGCCTATTTCCTTATTCTGGCAATGAATAAAATTAAATTGAAAACAGAAGTACTGTTCCACAGATAATTTCCTCTATTTCATTTTTAATTTTTAAAATTTTGAAATACTAAAGGCCATTTTAAAATTGTGTTCCTCTTTTCACATATTAGAAAATTCCCTAGGTAAGGCTCGATCTGCAAATTCTTTATTTCTGTCATTGGTCACTTTATTACCACTTAAAAAATATTCAACAAATATGAACAGAATCCCTGCTACATGCTGGACACTATTGCAGGCCCTGAAAACACAAGCCGATCCCCCTGGCCTCTTGGAGTTCACTTCAGTGAGGGAAGGTGGACTGTAAATGTAAGATGTTAGATGGAGCAAATGTTCTACAGAAAATTAAAGCAGGAAAAGGGAGTAGGGAGTTCAGAATGGGGCTGTAGTTTTTAATAAGGTGGTCAGAGTAGACACTGGGAGGAGGCCATTTGAGCAAACCTGGAAGTAAGTTATACAAGGAGTGTTTAGAGGGAAAGATACTCTGGGCAAGTAGGCACAGCAAACACAGAGTTCTGAGGAATTGTCTTTCTGGAGCGTCTGAGAAACAGCGGTGAGGCCTCACAGCCAGAGGAGAGTTGAGTGGAGGAGTAAGTGAGGGGCTCCTGGGAGCTCAAAAGTGTGAGGCCGTTAGGCCATTGTGAGGGTTTGGGCTTTTCACCCAGTGAGATTTACAGCCACTGAACACTGGTTTTTGAAAAGATGAGTAAGGTAATAGATCTTGTGCTGCTATGTAATATCACATTATTTCACAAGGTTATCGCTGACAAAGGACAGAGTACCCTTTGTTCTAGTTCTTCTTGCAGTAAATATTTTATGCTCAAGCAGTTAGGAGCAAGAAATAAGTATTGATAATCCAATGTTTTCTCTTCTCTCCCTTCCCTATCCCAGATCCATTATGTAAATTCAAAGACCGTTATTACTGTTAATGTAATAATTTACTAACCCTTGTCTCTAGGTAATCAAAAGCTATCAAACGTTTTAGGCTTACTACAAAGTCTCTCCTTCCTGATTTAATATACAGGGGGGCCATAAAGTTCATGTGCATTTTTAAAATAGTGTGCAATTTTAAATTGCACATGAACTTTATGGCCACCCTGTATTTATTTATAACTTCAGTACTTCTTCGAGAAAAATATCAGAAGGTGAAGTTTGAAATAGAAAACATTTAAATTTAAGGGCTCAAAAAATAGAACTTTAAAAATTAAAATTGTGTAGGGGGAAGACGCAAATGTAGCAATCTGTATAGTGACTGTTGTCAAATAATTATCCTCTCAGTTTACGAATGGGCTTCATGGTGGCAGAACTAAGAAGGAAAAGAAGAAAATTATCCTTGTCTGATTTTTCCAGGCCTCAGCACTAGTGCTTTTTACTTCTTACTCTAATGCAAGCTGCCTTAGTGGGAATGTTTTCATAACATCCCAAACACGGATTACATTCTAAAATCAGTTGGTCAAGAAGGATTTTAACTCATTTCTACTGTGCTACTTATTTCAGGAGTGTAATTTTGCTAGAAGAATCAAGTTCCTGCTACAATTGTGCATTTTCCAGCCATTAAAATCGAGGTTGATTTTAAAGTTTTCATTACTTGTTTCGTTAGATTGCCAGCTATCTACCTTTGTATCCTGGTATTCCCTAAGTAAGTAGTTCTTCGGTCCCTTACCCACAACTCCAAAGTCGAAAAACAGAAAAATTTGTTAAAAGTTGAGTACCAAACTCATTCAGAGGCAAAAACCTGACCTGATATAAGATGATTTAAAGAACTTCATTGTCCTGTTTGTCATGAGCACTTACTTCTGCTGCTGCAGAGTGGTACTAAGTTTGTGAATGCCCTTCAGGTTCTGCTGGGTGTTAGGTAACATTTGGTATATGTATCTTAACTATGTTTCTAACATTTGAAAGTATAAATTCCAAAATACATCTTGCCCCAAAAGTTTCAGAAAAGGGATTGTGGGCCTGTTATGATGAAATAACATGGGTGCCTAGTAAATGTGAGTTGAAGTGAAGTTTGATTAATACGAGGTACTTAGAACTGAGAAACTTTCTGCCTTGTGACCTGGAGGCCTTGGGGAGTAAAATAGATGATTCAGTCCTTAAAGGCAGGGCATTGAAATGTTTCCCTAATTGTTCTCTGAAGGTAGTGGTAATTGGTCTTAGGTCAGGCTAATAAATCCAAGAATGAAGTGTTATTCTATCAGTTAAAAGTGTTCCTATTAGTGTCCTAGAAGGTGCTTTTTGTGTGTTGCACATATTTTTTATGTTGTCTTTGCGTTTCTACTTACTGCTTTGTATCCTTTTGGTTTTGTTCAACATTCTTTAAAGGTGTCACATCAGCTTTTTTAATACTGGTGATTTAATTGCAAAAGCACACATAAACAGTTGGAAAGGTGTGAGAAGAAATTCGCAAGTCACATGGGGAAACAGCAACAAAGCTAGCATTCAGTCTGGAATTCATCCACTGTGCAAAACAAATTGCACTGCCAGCGGGTCAAATGGTGTATCCTGAAGTTGAGTGAAAAAATGAGTTTGATACAAGAAAATTTTGTTTCATACCAATGATACAGTGAGAAATATCAAATGAATTAAATATAGGCTTTAACCTCACAAAGCTCGAGTTTAATAAGGAGAGCAGGGCATGTATATAAAATATACAGAACATTCCAGAGGAAAAGCTTTGTACCTTGGGAGATCAGGAAAGGAGATGGGATTCGCCCTGGCTTGTGACAGTGAGTCAGAATTGGGGAAGTAGAGAGGATGAACTTGAGGGATATAGGTGAGAAGGACAGAGTCCTCACTCTTAAAAAACTACCCTTAGTGGTAGAGACACTTGTAACTACCTGAATTATTACAGAAAGTGGTAAATATTGTAACAGGGCTATGGGAACACAGAGGAAAATAGTAATCCTTGGCGAAAGTGGGCAGGAATTCTCCTTCAAGCTGGTCTGGAAGGACACAGAGTTTTGCTGAGAAGGGTGGACAGTTACACTGCAGTAATGTCTTGTGTTGTATTGTCTTTGCAGGTGAATCACACATCCCTTCCATAACAACACAGAGTGGGAAAAGTTTGCAGACTAAGAGTCACTTTAGGACCATTGCACCAAAAATTGTGCCCAAAGTCTTAAATTCCAGAATGCTGCCATGTCATACACCTTCACTCTCTGATCAAATGAGTCTTGGACCCTCCATCAACTCCAAGCCACTGGGGATGTCCACCCAGAAGTATGCTCTGATGCAGATTGCCGGCCACGAAGGGACGTTTTCTCTTGTTGCTTTGCCGAATGTTGCCTCAGCTCAGCCGGTTCAGACACCCAGAATGCCCCTGCCTGAAAACCTTAAGCTGCCTATTCCTCGATATCAACCCCCAAGAAGTAACAAAGGATCAAGAAAGCAACCCCTCCTAAGCCCTCCTGAGGGTGGCTGTAGCAAACCTCCTGTCCAGACCCAAGTATGTCCTCAGATGTCCCTTTCCCCACCTGAGGGCCCTGTTGAACTCCCGCATAAACCCAGTCCCTTTGAGCAAGTGCCATCACTAGAGCAGGTTCCAGACAGCATCAGCATGGCTCCACTGACAAATGGCTGTGACCATGGGGACTCAAAATCTCCAATGACCAACAGCCATGGGGAACTGCACCCTCCTGCTACCCCAACATTGTCCACACCAGAGGGGCCCTCTGCCAAGCAAGGCCTCACAGAGATTTCAGGGAATGCAAACTTTGCAAGCAAGAACATATCCAATAAACCTTCTGCTATCACCAGTGAAAAACTTAAAGAACCAGTTGATCTTGCGAAAGTCATGCCCAAGTTACCACCCGGTATTTTGGGCAGTACAGTACAGTTGATCTCTGCAGTCCCCAAAGGGAAATTGCCGATCTTACCCTACTCGAGAATGAAAATAACAGGGGCTCACAAGGTGGAATCAAGTGCTAACACTGTAGGTTTCTCTCTACTGGGGCATAGGACAGACGGTGAAAAGACATCCACCATCACAGAAGGCTTTAATGAAGCCACCAAAATGGCCAGCAAGTTACCTGTTTCACAAGTGTCACAGCAGAGTCCCCGTGAAAATGCCTTTTGTCCAACCACCAAACTAGATTTAAACCACAAAACAAAACTGATTGGTGGGGCAGCAAAGAGAAAAGGAAGAAAACGAAAGGCATCAGATGAAATTTTGGCACTTCAGGGGAAAAGGAAGAGAGGCATCATTAATAAGTGTAGAGATGGTAAAGAAAGAACAAAAAACGATTCCCAAGAATCCAGAGACCAAAAGCCAGAGACTGTGAAAAAATACCGTAGCATCATGCCTAAGCCTGTAATTGTTATACCCACTTTGGCTCCCCTGGCTGCTCCCGCAGCCACACTACAATCTCAGATGCTTGGAAACCTAGGGCAAGATGTCTTGTCAAACAGTTCACTCATTCCTAAATGTCTTGGCCCTAAGCAGGACAATAGCCCTTCCCCTAAGCCCAGTTCTGTGTTCAGAAATGGATTTTCTGGCATTAAGAAGCCTTGGCACAGATGTCACATCTGTAACCACCACTTCCAATTCAAGCAGCACCTTCGAGACCACATGAACACACACACCAACAGAAGGCCGTACAGTTGTCGGATCTGTCGCAAGGCCTACGTCCGTTCTGGTAGCCTGAGCACACACATGAAGCTTCACCACGGAGAGAACCGCCTAAAGAAACTTATGTGTTGTGAGTTTTGTGCCAAAGTGTTTGGCCACATCCGAGTCTATTTGGGCCATCTGAAAGAAGTGCACAGAGTTGTGATCAGCACCGAGCCCTCCCCCAGCGAGCTGCAGCCAGGAGACTTGCTGAAGAGCAGAGAGGCCAGTGTGCGAGGGACAGAAGGGTCACTGGAGAGGTGAGTGCTGAGGGAACGGGAGCCTGGCAAGAAAGGGTTGATCTGGGGGAGAAACGTTTGTTAATCTTGGATTAAGATTTTGTGAGGGTAGCTATCTAGTCCTCCTATTTTGTGAAGAATGATCTCATTTCCCTTTGGTTTCTGATTAGTCAGCATTTTCATTGACACTAACCTACGTAAGCCAAAGTGTAAATGCTGGTTTGAGTTGTGCTGGGGATGACTGGATGAGAAAAGCTTATTCTTGCTTCTGAAAATGAAATAATTATTATATATAGTTCCTGACAGTCTTTCCATGTAATTTCCCCCAAAATTATATCCACAGAATTTATGTCTAAACATCATTATTAGCCCAGAACATGATGGCCCACAGTGGGTACTCAGAGCGGACCGTCTGTGGTGATACCTACCTCACCCTGTATATTCCATCTGGTTGAGTTAATTTTTTCCTTTGTCATCGCTTTTTCCTGGTACTACTTCCTAACGTTATAAACAAATAAGCTAAGTATTAACAATTTGAAAGCCTGGCAGACAGGCATTAGAGCAGTAATTCACCAGGGAAACCCTCTCTCCCCTTCCCACTAAGGTGACGAAGAGCTCATCCCACTGCCATCAGTTCTCCCCAGCACCAGGAGAACCGTACCTTTTCCAATGCTGTATAATCCGTGCCCGTTTTTTATAATTGTCCCAATTGTTCTAAATACTTTCTACTCAATTTTGGCTTACTGTATCATATTTGATAAAAATAGGGGCACCTGTTCTATTTCTTCTTTGCTTTTCTATAATTTCTCTTTTTCTTGGGTATTTCTGTCCTCTTTCAGATTTCCATGCTTTCCATTAAAGGACAAAGAAGCCTCACTTGTCTCACAGTTAGATTTTAAATTTTAGGTGTAAAATCCAAACTATATTCCATTCTTAGTGGGTTGTATGGGACAGTTACTTCACCTGAACCAAGCGTGTTCCTGTAGGGCTGTGTTTGGGATTACTTGACTTCCAGGTTGATTACACCTGTCCCTGTGGGAACCAAAGGTGAGTTAGCTCACCTGGGGGAGATGCATAAAGGGAAAGACCCTTTTACCAAATAGACACTGGTAGCTTAAGAAGTGTGTGGCCCCAAGTAGGAGTGGCAGTCGGCATTCACTGTGGCCTTTGCTGAAGATCTTACCAGTATCTTGCTGTCTACTCCACCTTTAGTACCTCTTGTCAGTGAGTGTGTTTAGATCCCTGAAGATTAAGAAAAAGTTCCAGTTGTGTTTTTTCATGAAATCTTATGTACACAATTTTTGTCTTTTTCAGGGAAAACAAGTCAAGCCTAGAAGAAGACTTCCTTCTAAACCAGGCAGATGAAGTCAAATTACAAATCAAATGTGGCCGTTGTCAGATCACTGCTCATTCTTTTGCTGAAATAAAGTTTCATTTACTTTATGTTCACGGAGAAGAAATTCAGGGCAGGCTACAGGAGGGGATCTTACCAGGCAGCAAGGGAACTCAGGAAGAACTGCTTAAACATGCCACTCCTGATAGCAAGCAACATCTGGAAAGAAGAAAGCTAGTGAAGCATCATCCCTCTGAGGAGGATGCACATGCCTTTCCTAAATTAAAAAGGCAACTCTACCTTCATCATCAGAATGGTGTGGAAAAACTCACGGAAAGTGAAGGAGCCCAACCAGCAGCCATTGAGCCCAGGGAAAGCGCCCAGGGCCCTGAACATCCTGGCTTCTACACTGTTCTCCTGTGGTCCCCTTCTGGCTTCAACTGCCTCCTGTGTGCACAGAGGTTGGGGAGGAAGGAGGACCTCCTCCTCCACTGGGAACGCCAGCATAACTGTGAGGACCCTTCCAAACTGTGGACTATTTTAAATACATTCTCTAACCAGGGAGTGATTGAACTTCCCTGTAAAACTGAAAAATGAGACGCCAAGGCAAGCTGCTGTTACCTTCTCTCAGAGCTTTGTGCTCTATGGTGGTGCTTAATTAGATCAAATAAGTTAGGATGGACAGTGATGGACAGAAGTGATTTTTGTACATAGTTTTATTTTCTTATGAAATAAAACATAAAAATGCATATTTTTTCTAACCATATGCAGTCTTAATTTAAAATTCTATGTACTGACTCTTAATACATAGACTTTATTTCATAATAAATAAAAAGACCAAAATTTGGAGAATGAAATGTAGAGGATTGTAGGCTGTTCTTCAAATATAGTTTTCAGTAAAAAAACGTGTGTGTGAGTGTGTGTATCCTTTTCTGATATTTTCTGTTTATGTAGATCAAGAAATGTGAAAAATTTCCAGGTGGCAAAACCATTCCAGGTTCAACCTTAGTATCATGTTAGATAGTAAATGTTGATATTTCTTAAATTCTATGCTTTATTTGAATATCCTATACAGTAGTATTTTAATAAGGTTGTCATCTACCATAATTTAAAATCCATGTTTTTAGGACTTCAATATTTTTTGTAATTGTGCTATTTTCTTCGATGCATATTGTCTTGAAGATGATTAGTTGTTGGCAAGTCTTACAGCTATCATGTTCCATATCAAAATGGTAAAAAAAGAAAAAAAATTTATTACTTCAGCTAATAAAAAATCCACTTTCTTGGTAAAAAGTTGTTTTCAAGTAGTCTCTGGGCCAGAAAATTTACAACCTGAAAAGTGACCTAGATAGTTCAGTCCAGATGTGTAGGTGTCTCAGCTGCTCTCCCTCTCTCCCAAGTAGCTTCAGAGGGTTGTCGCTTGCTGATCAATTTTGGATGCAACTGTGCTTTTCAAGCCCAGCTTGTCTTTGAAAGTCAAGAGTGAACGATTGCCTCTTAAATTCCTGGGAAATTGCCTCGAATCAGTAAAGTTGCCATTTGAGGTTTCTGGCCATCCTAACTACAGAATCATTTTCTTAAAAGGGGGGAGTTTGTGTACCCATCCTACTAAAATCTCAGCCTGTTGTGAAACCTCCATGGATGTGGTCAGCCCTGGTTGCAGAAGCTTGGCCTAGGCATTATCATAGCATTGTTTTGTGCTAAAGGAAGTTATCTAAAGTAGAGGAAGAACTAAAGCCTAATTGATAAGCTAGTGGGTTTTTTAAATGTCTAGTTTTAAAAGCAGTGTTCATAGGCACAATTTGGCTCAAATAGTACCAAAAGGGAAAACTTAATATTTGCTTTTTTGCGAATAGTTTTATAACTTTGGAGAATAAGAGGGTGTGGTTAGAAATCTTTGTGCCGTGATTTAGCGATCGATCATTGAGTTTCAAAGAGAGAATATTAGACCTCTACTGTTTGATAGTTTGAGAACTTCCTGGGTTAATAATGAAGTAACTTTACCACTGAGTGCAGTTTGTAGTTTGTGTTTTGGAAGATTGATCTCGAAGACATTACCGAGTGAGTTCTACTGTGAGAAGATTACCAAGTTTCAAACAATGAAATGATGCATGCTTGGTCCTCAGATGCTGTGAATTATTTTGGAAATACTAGCAAAAGGCAGAGTCGTAGGTCTGGAGTACGTGTGAAGACAAAGGTAAAGGACAGTATGCATCCACTGAGCACTTAATGAAGAGTCTGACGTCCTAGATTGTAGAGGTGCCAACCTCTGGTTAGTGTATAACTGCATATTCTCACAGCAAGGGCACAGGCAGTCTCTGGAAAGAAATACAGTTGGGATTGGGGGAAAGAGCAAAGGTAGGGAGAACATGCGATGGCCCGTGATGAAGTTCTCTGGCTGGATCCCCTTCCAGAATGGATTTCAGAGTTGCAATCCCTGGTCCCAACAAATGAGGGCACCTCATGGGGCAGTGCTCCCTGGAGGTGGAGGAGGGGATACACTGTGTCTAAGAAAACATTTGAGCAGAAGCTTGGGGTGCACAGAGTCCTTCCTGGGTGCCTGTGCTCGTGGGCTCATTCACAAGACAGTGTTTCGATTCCCAGGTTCTGGAAGTGTTCCCTTGGTCTACAAGGGGAATACCCCCAGTGCCACCCTAGATAAGAGTTTCTGTTCCTTGATAGTAGTGCTTCAGTGAAAATGGTGGGAAGAGGGGCTTCTACTGGGGAGGTAGGACAACAAGAGGGAGTAACTTAGCTAAAGTAACTTTGGGAACAGCTCAGAGCCTTGCTTGGGTGTAGAAGTGTTATTGGCGCAGCGCCAGCCTTTGTATCAGGTGGTGTGGTATAGATAAAGTGCTGTAATATTTATTCTGTGTGACCTCAAGAGAGTTCCCTAAGCCTCCATTCCCTTGGGAAGTGGGACTGCTTTTCCCTCCAGGCATCACTGAAGAGTCAAAGAGACACAAATTACATGTCTGGCATGCTTGGGTCACAAAGTAACTGGGGGATGGTATTTATTATACTTTTGGCCAGGCTTAAAAGAAGAGGTATATCATGCCACGTAAAATAATTTAAACAGCTCAGGTAGACCTTAAGTACAGAATCCAAGGATGAAAACTACCGAGAAGCATAGAAATTTGCATTTTTTATACAAAATATATTTTAATTGTTAACAAAACCAGAATGTGGATTGCCTGGAGATTTGGCAAGTGTGTATTCAACCAATAGAGAAAGAAAAATTCTCTAAATTACAATAGAACCTCCCTAATTGACCACCTCCTTAAGTTGACTTAATGCTTATAGACTGGACATGCACCACACGTATGTATCAATACAGTAGGCCTAGTTCCTTGTGTTGACTACCTCTGTATGTTGGCCACTTGGTCACATCCCTTGGGTGGTCACCTTACACTATACACGTTCTACTGTATTTCCAGTATTCCAGGCCCCTCAGGTCTCGTTTCAGGCAGTATGTCCTCCCTATGACCATTTCTCTCCCCTTCCCTAACTCCTGTTCTAGCTCGGTCGTAGCACCCACCCCACTGCCCAGAAGCAGACAGTAGACTTCCTGATTACCACACTAGACTTTAAGCCTCTTAAGGCAGAGAATATAAACTATCCCTCCACAGAGCCCTGGAGGATTCAGTATCCAACATACTGAAAATGATAGAAGCTTGGGCTGCGTAGGGTCCTTGGTGGATGCCTGTGCTTGTGGGTTCATTCATAAGACAGTGTGATAGTTTCCGGGTTCTGGAAAGCTCCCTTGTTCTACATGGGGAACACCTCTCAATGCCACCCAAGATAAAGACAAATATAAACGAATTGCCACTTTCCTTCTTATGAATAAACTGCCTTCGAAGCAACCAAACTCGTAGCTAGAAAGACATTGAGGCGAATTTGGTCTTCAGCACATTCATTTTGCTTAATGTCTTTGGCTTCTTGGAAAATTGTCCCAATGCCAACAGAACTAGACTTTTTTTCTTTTTTTTTGGCCCTAAATTATTTCTGAGAGTTACAGCATTTTAGATTTGTATTGTTTTATTACCTGTCATTTTTATTCATGGCCTCTTTTGTTGCTCGCTCTCTCACTTGGACCTCTTCCTAGCTTAGCTTGACCGTTCCTGTTAAGCTGTTCCTCATATGGAAAGTTGTCTCTTCATCAGCACACCATAAATAATCAAAACCTGGGTGCGTTCCATCGCCTTCTCTGGCTGCAGACTCCTCCCCTCTCCAGCTGCGCGGCTCTAGTTTTCCATGGCCCCGGTGATATGGTTGTTGGCAGTAAATGCTCAACTTCATTTATTTCTTAGAATTCTCAGATCTGGATTGGTCTGCTCCATTCAAGCCGCTGACATGCTTTGTTAGGTACATATTTTATAGAGTTGCCTCTTTTCTCTGAGCTCCTGAGAAAAAGTGTCCTGGTGAGGATGAACTGAGACTTAGCAGAACAGGTTTTTAGCTTCAACTTTATACTGATTTCTATGACGTTAGACAATCAGCAGCTTATCGGGGGTTGTGGTGCAATCTAATATATCTTTTAACCTTATCCACCTCTTCAGGAATGTTACTTTTGGCAGTGAAATGTTTATTGCATCTCATATTTGGGCATGATCATAGTTATCCTCATAGTAAAACTATAGCCACAGTTTCTTGAGCATATTTTAAATTTGCATTTAATATGCGGATGTCAGCTTAGGAGTGCATCACATTTTCCATACCCTGAAGTGTGAAAATATTTCAATGTGTGGCTTAACCCTCGGAAAAAATGCTATCCATTGAGGGAAACAAAATGTGACAACTAAAAGAAATGTGAAGATTACTTGTTCTAATTTTGATGTGAAGCTAAACCAGATTTTTTTTTTTCAATTAAATGTGTTCCTGTCATCAAAATTGCCCCTCTTCCTGTTAGCTTAGCACTTAAAAAGTTCTCTTACAATAGGATGACAATACTTGCCTTTTTTAGTATGTTCCAAAAACAAAATTGCAAGTTACTAAAATTATAATAGATCATATTTTTGATAGTTACTGTGCTCAGGAAAAAGATTTTGCCTTTTATTAAGTATGAATTTAATCTCTCCATAGGAGTTGCAAGGAGACCACCAGGTACTCTATGGGCATTTTCAGAGACAAACCAATGAACTTGGTCTGATTACTGTCTGACTTGTAATGTATATCTTAGTACAAAAATTTGGCCATGGAAGAGATCCAGGTGGCTCAAACACAAGAGCTAAAAACCATCCCCAAACTCTGGCTGTATCTAAAAGTAACGTTTAAGGGTGTGTTCTTGGGAAACTAACACACTACCTTTCCCAGCCTAATCCAAATTAAACCACAATTAGATTTTTCATAAGACATTAACTGAATCTTTTTGACAATGGTTAACACCCAAGGGAAGTTACACTAAAATTTCTAAGACTACATTTTTCAAATAGTCCTTACTCTTTCTGTAAGTTGGGGTAGGGAGGGAGAAACAGGAGGGCAGTCAAGGCCAAGTAAGGGTGGGGGAAACCGGGCTCCAGGGTCCAGGTCACAGGGTGTCATAATGTTTTGGTGCAACCTCAACGGAGAGAAATTCGACAGCATCTATCAAAATCTAAAACATACAGATCTTTTGACTCAGGAACTCCACATCAAGAATTTACAGATATTACTGCATGGATGCACAGACGTGTGAGGATGTCACTTCAGCATTGCTTATGATAAGCGAAAAGGCTGCACACAAGTGTCCATCAGAGCTGGTGACAAAACATTACAGTATACAATATAAGGGAACACCTCCCTGCAGTACAAAAAGTGGAAATAGCACTTTATCTGCAGCACTAAGTATTGTGTGAAGGAAGCAAAGCGCAGAACATTGTACGGTGTGCTGCTGTTTGCTCTTTAAACAGGAGGGAGAAAGGAAGGTAGAGAAGGGACATATACGTTCTTGTACATTTATAGAAAATTTATGGAAGCTGATTGCATTTCTGTAACTTTTTGCTGCATATTATTTTTCCAATTGGAAAAATGGCCTTACCACTTTAAGCTGTAGCTGTACTGTTATCATGAAGGCCTCGGCACAGTTGGGAAGGAGGAAAAATCTCCCTTAGCCCCTCAACTTTGGGCTCCTGTAGCATTTTCTGACTCGAGCCCCAGCTGCCTAATGGTCCAATAAAACCAATGACCCACAATAAGAAAGACACGCATCCATCTGTGTGCATATACACATGTACACGCATACACAGACACCTACAACTGGGACATGAGGATTGCTTTCATAAAAACCATACAGTGTACAAATAATGTGCATTGTATTTGATGTGTTCTGTACTAATTCAATTTTTAAAGTCTGGCTGCCTTACACTAAATTGATTCCATGAGCTACTAATGAACAGATACAATTTGAACTATATGGCTATAGACTTATGACTCTATGTCAGGCGTCCTCAAACTTTTTAAACAGGGGGCCAATACACTGTCCCTCACACAGTTGGAGGGCCGGACTATAGTTTAAAACAAAAAACTATGAACAAATTCCTCTGCACACTGCACATATCTTATTTTGAAGTAAAAAACAAAACGGGAACAGATACAATTCACACCACTTCATGGGGCCGTGGGGCGCAGTTTGAGGACACCTGCTCTATGTGACCACCCCCACATCATCATGGCCTTTCTGGGATGTCCCTCAGTCCCTCAGATCTCTGATATCAGGTGCCTGATGACTGACTCTGATCTCCCACAAATTTGCATTTTATAGGCCCTTTGAAGGGTGATCTCAAGCCAGAGGGGAGAATTTCTAATGCAGGAATGCCTTTGGGGACAGCCGCAGTAGTAGGAGATTCTCGGCTGCCCCTCTGGAAAAGGGCAAGATCATCACCAAAGGACACTGCTGCTTATGGGGGTTCACCTCAACAAGCTGCTGGGTTTAAAAACCCTTTTTCATAGTTTTACTTGAGTTACCAACTCTTTGGGTTTGTATTGGATTTGAAATTGTCCCTGGTTTCTTACCCTAATTCAAGTCCTCTGAAAAAGATGCAAATCAGAACCACCAGCTTTCCTCTCCCCCACCCCTCCACTTCTCTCTTTCCTAAGACACCCACATCTGGCCACTTTTTCTAAGTATAAGGATATGACCCCTTCCTTCTCCTCCCAGCCTGGCTTTCCTGTTGAATTTCTGCCATTTTCCAGGCCAGCCAGGTGGCAAAGGTAGAACATGGTCAAAGAACTCTTGAACTTCAAAGCAATCTTTGTCTTTCTCTCATCCCTCCAGGGAGTGGTTCCGAAATTAGACTGAGCCTTTCATTGAGGCAAACAAATGCTGCTGCCTCCTCCTCGCACGTCAGCTGCCCAGTGCCACTGTGAAGAGCTGCTCTTCACTAACTGACCGTTGGAGGTAAAAGTTAATTCACATACTCCAATGTGTATCCCTCAGAGCTCTCTCTTTTTTAATTTTAATGTGTTGCCTTAAGGAAAATAGGTCTGGTTTTCCTTTAAGTAGCAGCTTAAGTCTATCCCAAGTTGCCAAAAAAGTGTTTATGGAATGACTCCCAGGTCCTCCAGGGACTTTCCCAAATCAACACACACTCCTGAGTGCTCGTGCCCACCTGGGGTCACTGGCATGAAAGGCCAGCTTGACACAGAGTAGCACTAGCCTGGGGAGGGGCTTCTAGACCTCGAGTCAGGGGGTTTTCCCAGGAGCCCCTACCGCTCAGCCGGGCTTATGAACGTGTACATTGTTGGGAGAACAGAATTTGGCTCCTGCAACGATAGTAGAAGGCACTAGGGCAGAAGGAAATTGGCAGGTATTAACTAACAATTGGATTTTTTCATTCTGCTTTGATTTTCATCAGTATGCTGAAATACCATCTCAAGCGCATCCATTGTCCTACATGGGAAATAATTGCAGTAATAACTTAAAACTCTAAGGGCCTCTGTTGTTGAAAGAGGGCAAACTTGTGCAATTATCACAAAGAACTTAGATGCATTCTGGATCCTGTGGGATTAATTGGGGGTTTTAGAACAGTTGCAACTGGACAGATTTCCACATCACAAAATCCATTGCTATAATGGACACTAATTGGCTTCCTTGTTGACAGTCCCAGAAGAGGAAGTCCAGGGCCTGAAAACCGAACAATTCACCAAAGAGTTCAGACGGCAGACAGGAAATCATGTCGCTGGGACCCAAGAGCTGCTCTCTTCTGGGGAAAGGGAGATGTATTGGGCTGCAGGGCCATCAGTGTCACAGGTGATTCATTCAGAAACAGCTACAGGCCTTGTGGTATTACAAGGAACTTTATATATTCGGCAAGCCTCTACGCATGCTTCCACATTAATGTTCTTTTAACTTAGGAAAGAAACGGCTGGATTTCAGTTGGCGGTAGACAGGGGTAGATGAAAGAGCCGGCTTCTCCTTACAGGAGAGTGTTTGACCACATTTCCAGAAAGCAGGCTGACTGCTCCCCCTCTACGCATGGTGACTGTGAGGTGTGACTTACGAGGACCATGTCAGTCCTAGGTAAGGTGAGCAAGCTCTGCCATGTTGGGAGGTTTGAGTTAAACCTTTCACACTCTGGAGCACTGCAGTCTGAATTGCATCATGTCATTGCTAAGACTTGCCAATTTCCTACTAAGTGCAGTCTGACCCTGGCGCCAGAGCCGCCAGCAGCTGCCTTTTAAATTATCCCAATATTTTCCTGTCAGATTCATCAACATCTCTGAGAAAATGGCGTAGAAGGGCAATTCGTCTAGTGGACACAGTAAGACAGAAAAGGCTAAACATCTTTTCCCATGTCCCATGCGTGTTCTTATTCCCCCCCTTTGAAACCAGTGCTTGTGGTGTAGCCACAGCATGACACAACGCGTATTATCTGGGGAATGTGGGTGGGAAGGGCAGCCGTCCCTTGTGCTGTGACCCTCCCCAGACCCCGTGGAGCTGAGCGTCTTTGCCCTCCCAGCCTGGCCCTCCGGGCCTTCTTGTCTAGAAGTCGGGAATGACAGACTCTCCGCTGTGCACCTCCCCCACATGCCCAGTTGTTCTCTGGCTGGCATACCGTCACCTGCCACCCCCTAGGAGACCCCAGGCCCTTGGTGGGCCCAGCTGTTCTCCACTCCATAAGCGCAGAGTAACAAGGTCTCTGACTGATGGAACACAGGCCATACACAGTTCACGATATTCAGAATTAAGAGAGGATGAAGGGCAGGAAGGAGGGCCCGACTGATGTAAGGAGCAACAGAAGCATCTCCCAAAGCTCACGCTCAGTCTGGGTATGTTCCAGGGACTATTAGGGGATGAAGGTGTGGTCCACAGGATTTGTTTTTTTTAATTTATTGTTGTGGATTCATTGAGGGTACAAGAAACCAGGTTACACTGATTGCATTTGTCAGGTGAAGTCCCTCTTACAATCGTGTCTTGCCCTGGTCCACAGGACTGTAACTGTGGTGTCTCCCCTGGCCTTCTCTGCTCTTGTGAATTAAACTCAGACACACTAAGACTCGACCAAATGTCTTTGCCATCATCATCCAGCCCTCAAGATGGAGGAAACCTGGTAAGGGTTCTGATTTCCTAAGAAAATCATGCTCCTCCATCTCAAGGCCAACCTGTTCTATTTCTTTTACTCAACTGTGGTTAACAACGACGGAAGAACCTCTGTAAATTGACCTCTCAAGGGACTGTAACCAACTGGTCAACATAAGGAGGTGGTCAATACAGGGAATTAGTCTTACTGCACCAATACGTACATGTGGTACATGTCCAGTGTGTGAAGATGTGGTCAACTTAAGGAGGTGGTCATTGTAGGGAGGTGGTCAGCTATGTTGGTTCTACTATATTTAAATAAAGGAAAGACCTGACTGGGTGCACAGCTCTGGTGACAACGGGGTCCCTGCTCAGATCCAAGCTCTGCTCCTCCAGACCAGTCAAAGCAAGTAAATGCACGAACCACGTTCTTTATGAGTTTCCAGGGCTGCAAAATCACAGCTGTTCTAAAGGATCAAAAATATGTCCCTTGAACACCACAGCAAGGGCCTCTTCTTTCAAACAAACAGAAATTTCCTTCTTCAGAGTCAAAACCTTCACCAACCCAAGAAGCCTAGGCCGGGTCTCCTGGCAGGACCTGACGCTTCAGGTGGGTGAGCAGTGTGCAAGGCCCATCGACAATTGCTAATGGTGATTTATTAGTGGAGAGAAATTTGGAATTGGACTTGACCGTTGGGATTTACTTGCATTTGAAAGCAATGCTGTTAGTAGTCCATCTTTCAACACTGAATGTATTTCCTCCACTTTTATATCATTCTGATGAATTAAGCGCTTATGTAAGGTGAGGGATTGAAAACATTAGCGGCTAAATCTTTTAATGGATCTGCTTGCCAGATACGGCCGTGTACAAAAACACAGGGCCCAACTTTACATCATTTTTCTGCCAATTCGTACCAGCCATGAGTTCTCACGCTTTTCCCAGGTCTATGATGGGCAGATAATATGAGTTCCTTGCCCTCCAGTTCTCCAGACTGCTTTGAACAAGGTCTACTAATTGAATTCAGTTGTTTGCAGTTTTAAATGTTCGTGTTTTCCACAGACCAAGAATATATTAAACTCATTTCATCTATCATCCAAGAAGAATCGTAGCCTGCATTTTTATTACTGACTGAGTCACCTTTATCCCAGATTTTTATTTTTTGGGGGAGATGTTTACAGTGTAATTAAAAACAATCAAGTCAAATTATCTATTTGAATTGATCCTTTGGGGAAAAGATAGACAAGGAGAAATACCCACAATTGCTTCCTTTTTGCTGAGCATTTCTGCCTTCTCAACAGAAATACATCATGTATCTGCTCACCCAAAAGCACTTTGTAATGTCACCGGTGATTTAGCAATTACAAAATATTGTCATTAAATGTTAGAATGCTCTCTTCTGTTTTCCCATTATAAATGATCATGGAACTTGATTAATTTCAGCCGTTTTGCAAGGACCTGGCTTTGGTAATACTGTTTCCTGCAATGCACACCTCCAGGGAAAACTATGATCTGAATCCTGAAGTCAGAACCAATTAAACTCTCCCTTCTCCCCGCCCTGGCCCAGCTGCAGCGTGAAGATGAGCCACGTTTTCAGGCACGGCTCAAAGAGGCTTGTCAGGTCTCTGGGGCTCAGTGCCCCTGGGCACCGCATGCCGACTGCCAGCTGTGAAAAGCATTCTCCAGGTACACCCACATAAGAGCCGCATAAGAGAGAAGGAAAATGATAAATCCACAAAGGCAGGGGCCTCGGTGGGTGGTTGTGAGCTATAGGCTTATTCAGCATCAGGGCAGCCTAGACCTGGCCCTGCCTACTGGCACAAGAACTTGATACTCTGATGGTCAAACGAGGTGGACAGCTTAAAATTTGCAGAGCAGAAAAGTGAAAACCTCTGTATTCTTAAACATCAGAAGGGAGACACTCTTCAAACAAAATTTGCCTTTGGGCTGATTGAACTACAGGAACAAATCTTTAGATAAGTTGTCACGTAAGAAATTAGTAATCAGGGGCTGCGGATCCTTATTTTTAAGATTAGTTTTAATGATTACCCAGATAACACATAGGAATACATTTTCACGTCCTGGTTTCTTCTCGAGAGAGTTGGAGTGTTGGGTAATTTTGCCCCATCTGTCCCCTGATTTTGGTATCAAATAAACAAACAACCACCACTACCAAAACCCACAGTATAATTAGGATCTAGCAAATGAGTTGTCAAAAGAAAACTGCCTACTCCTCCCAGGAGGATTGGTGCCAGTCTGTTTGCTTTGGAGGATTTAAACAGCCCTTCCCCGCTGAGCGAGAAATGCAAACCCCAAATTTGCTACACAGACTTTTTCTTTCAACTAAAAAGATTGGTTTGGGGGGAGGGGGTGTTAAGGTTTTTTTTGTTTGTTTGTTTTGTTTTGATTTTGCATTTCCTCTTTGAGATATAATACAGAGGCCAATATCTTTTTCACACAATTTGGAAAGCAATGGGGCAGTAGTTTTATTTTTTTTTTTATTTTTTTTATTGTTAAATCATAGCTGTGTACATTAGTGCAATCGCCTGTACCCAATCTAAGATGCGGGGAACAGTAGTTTTAGTGTCAGTAGCCACAGTGATGAAGTTTTTAAAAGCCTGTCCCCTCCACGGTTCTGAGATCAAGGCCCCCACCCAGGTTGGAGGTCTGTTGGCCAGAATCCATTTTGCACTGTCCCCTGCCTTTCTCTCATCTCTTTTTCCTCCTTACATCATGTATTAATGAATCTTTAAGATGAACCCAAATCTTTGTAGACACTTCCCCAAAGTTCAGCAAATAGTGTTTTTTTCTAAGCAATGAGTACCTGATTCTTTCTGGTTAATGCTGTCTCATTAGCAGAGCACTGCAGCATATCATTTGTATTAAAAAGGGATGTTTGTTACTTTTGTCAAGGTAATAATCTCTCAGATAGGCACCAGGGACAGAAAGCAGGTGCCATCTGAAGAGGGGGACCCCACACAGAGACAGCCTGCCAGGGCCGGAGCACCTCCAGATGCTGGCCAGCCTGGAGTCTGGACCAGCCCAGCCAGCCTCCCATGTGTTTATCTGGTGTTTATCAGCCCCAGAGAGGGAATCCCCTTGTGGTCAGCTGTCTGAAGAGGAACTGAAACACCACCTTCAAGGGGGCAGGAAGAAGACTTATGATTGATGTCTCGTCAAATGGGAGGGCATGGGTTTGGGGTTGGGGAAGCCCACCCATGTGCCCTGCACACGAGAAATGCCTGGTCTCGCTCCGGCTTTGTGTTTCCCCACTGCAGCTTTTCAAACATGGGGATAGTCTAGGACACTGGACCTGAGAGCCCGAGCTGACCCCCAAGGCTGTATCTCAGCCAGCTCCAGGCAGCTCCAAGCTTGTCAGCCACAGAAAACTGTGTCTGGGCAGGGGAACCACCTGGGAAGAGGCCTGGGGGCCCGAGAGCTCCAGCAGGAATTCAGATGACCGGGGTGGAAGGAGTCAGAGATGTGAAAGAGAAAGAAAAATGGGTGGAGAAGACAGGCTCTCCGGGATGGGGAAAAGGGAAAAGGCTGGTGTGGAAGGAAGGACCCTTCCCAAGACTGGCAGCAGGCTCAGCTTGAGGTTGGTCCAAGCAGAGTTCCGGGTGACCGCAGGAGGAGCAGCCGCTGTGCCTGCCTCCTGCCGCCTCAACCCAAGGGGCAAAGTCTGCTACACTCAGCACTGTTTTCTCACATGAGGGATGCTCCAACTAAGCCAAATTCTCCATCTTGGTGATCCGGGGACAAGAAAATCCCATTATAACTTCTGAAGCCCCGTGGGATTTATGAGCAGAGAGAGCTAAGAGGCTGGGATTGAGCTGTTTGTGTTGCCTGCCCCGCTCCCTCCCCCAGCCATCACCCAGCAATACAGGTTTACTCTTAAAAACCCTGAGCTGGTCTGAAATGCACCTTGCTTGAGACTGTGGAGATAAAACAGGATTTAAAGGCAATGCATTTTCTACCAGCAACCTTATCTGGATTGACTGGCTGGGTTTTCAGCTAAGTGTGAATGTGAAGGGTAATTACCATCGTGTGTTACCTGAGATTACAGGCTTGTGTTCCAACTAATGACGCCAAGAGAACCAAGCAGTTGTTAATATTTAATCAGCCTCTTGGCTTAACAATTGGATAAATGAGGTGTGTAATTATACAATTATCAAAGACATTTCAGATAGGAACGGTACTGTTATTAATACTGAAGGTTAAAGCTGGTGGAAGTAGACTAGTGGGTCATTTCAGATATATTAGCAAAGAAGATCTTTTGCGGGGGGAAGGGGGTTGCCCTTATGAAATTTTAAGCACAGATCTCAAAGCTTTTCCAATGTGGACTTTGTTCCGTCTGGGGCCCTCCACATGTTTTGTGGATCTCACAGGTAGCCATCACTGGAGTCCTTACATCAGACAAGCTCGAGAATTCTCTTAATTGCATTCTCAAGGTGAGTCATGATTAGCAGTTCTGTGTGCTGATCCATTTGTGCTTGCTCGATAATGCTTTTTATTTTGGGTTGAATTTGGGAGACATTGAACCTAAGCCAGGACAGCGACCACCAGCATCACCTTCTTGGAGCTGTATTCTCGCTTGTCCCTCTCCCTCATCCACTAGTCTCCACCATTGCTCCTGGGGACCGGTGGCATTGTCCCTACCAGAAGATGCTATTGGCCATCACCCTGTGGTCCACCGGTGTGTTTCATGTTCTCTGAGGTGTTGAAAGGATGGAAGGAGTCAGAGATGAGAAAGAAAAATGGAGAAGACAGGTTCTCTGGGATGGGAGAAAGTTGGGACGGCCTAAAGGGAAAAAAAGAAAAGAAGAAACAAAACAGCAACAAAACCATGTTCTAATTGAGAGGCCCAGGCAGCCAAATGTCTAAATGCACCTTCATGGCCAGCCTCTGGGAGCACAGCCATGAAAAGCACCGGGCACTTGCATCACCCAAGGGAGAGATGTTACCACCCAGGATGGTGGCCACTCCGTGTGATGTGGGTCAGGGCGATCTGTGTATAATTTATTACAGTCAGATCTGTATCCCTCCAGGATTGTTTATCAGAACTGCAAAATAGCTCTTTCCCCTTTGCTTGTTTTGTCAAGACTTTAAGAATCCCCGGAATGTCAGAGGTCCTGTTCTTAGAAATGCTGTACTGGTGGCTCCACCTTCAACCTTCCCCACCGAGCAGCACATGGCTGCCCGGCCCTTCCTTCCTTTCTGGGCTGAAGACATATGTCATTTGAAGGCACATGCCCCAGGGCAGGCAGGAGGAAAAGCCACTTCACACCTTCTCCCAGGGCAACCATCAGGACTCCAGGAGATGGGTGACAATGGGAAGGAAATCTGGGGACGGGACATCCTGGTTCATGTTGCAGTTCAGCCGCCACCCTTGCTCTGTGGCCGTCCCCAGTTTCCCTGGAGGGAGAGTCTATCGCCTCTTGCTCTGGGAACCTGTCCCCTGTGCAAGGCCAAATGGCCCAGGAGGCAGACAGATCTGGGCTTGGGTTCTAGCTCTGCCACTTATTATCAGTGTGAACTGGGTGATTCGCCCTCCTAAGCCTTCCTCCTTGTTGGATGGGGGGACACTACTGCAGCCAGGGGGTTGTGGTAGGGAGGAGAGATGGGAGAGGCCCAGCCCTTGGCAGGTGCTCAGACTTCACTGTCCTTCTCCGTAGAGCATCCTCCTGGCCTGCATTGCTCACTGGTGTCACAGACTGTGAGCTCCTTGAAGGCGGAGGACTAAGGCTACCGCAGCTTTGCTTTTGGGCTCTGAACCCCATTCAAGCCCACAGCCAGTACTTGACAAACACCAGCAATAACTCCAGGCTATTGCATTCTATAGGGTGGCTCTTACGTCTTTCTGAAAGTCAAAGCTTCATATTTTACCATCTGTTCTCTAAAGCTGAGAGGAAAAGCCCAACACAAACCCCTCCACCCATTTGGTGAATAATCAATTGAAAGTTTGAGGAAGCCACCATCTCTCACATTAGCACCCCGAGACTGCATGGCGGTGGCCCTCTGCAGGCCCCGGGCCCGGGGTCACTGTGGGTGGCAGAGTCTGTCATGTGATGATGAGGCTCACGGCAGACACACATTGTAAGCAAGTCCAGCATGGCAGGCACAGCACCCAATGTTTGCAGCAAGAGTTCAGCTCCATGCGTTTTTGACTTCACATGTCGAGACAAGCACATTGAGCTTCTTTGGGAACTCAGGTGTCCAGCACCAGACTATTTCTTAACACATTTGCACTTAAATTGTTGGGGGTGCTAGAGACATATTTAAATCATAATCACTATTAACTAGTTGGAAAAAGTAACCAGGTAAAGGCCACTGCTACCTAACAGAGACTTCAGCTATGCCCATAGTGCTGTCCTTTCCTAAGACCTAAACTGAAGCCCTGAGGTCTCCAGTGCACCAATTAGAGGACAAGCCAAGTAAGAAACCCCTCCAGAACCTCGCCGATGGCTTCGCCCTGCACCCGCCCCCACCCCCCTCCACCCCGGTGCCTCCCCGGAGCCCAGCCTGGGCTTTCTCACCAGCCGGTGTTGAAAGGCAGTTCTCAGCTAAGTAAATAATGTTGGTATGAAGCCAAGGCTCTTGGAAGTGAGTTAATCCTTTCTCCATCAAAATCCCCAACAACAATCTAGGTTTGTTTAACCATTTGGTGTTGGCATTTCAGTAAACACTAAGGGAGTCACCCACTTTGGCCGGTGTCCAGGGTGCCCATTGCAATGGGGTGTGCGGTCACTCAGGCGCACAACGGATGGCTGTGTGGCACCCTTCCCATTAGAAGAAGGTGGTCATTACTCTTCATGGCCCATCAGAGCCATGAATAATTATTCTAATAATTATTATTATACCCATTTTACAGATGAAGAAACTGAGGCACTGAGCGGTTAAGTAAGTAACTTGGTGTCAAGTAGCTGTCGCTGGAGTCAAACCCAAGAGTCCTCTGTACAGACATGCCATTACCCTTAGGACTCTCTGTTACGAACACCCTCTCCCCCAACACCACACCCTGCAGGTGTATCCAAAGTCTCAGCCTCTAAGCAGGAAGGGCACAGAGAGGGGTCATGGGTGTGAAGCCTGACTCAGATGGAGAAAATTCTGTGTCTCTGCCCTTGCCCCTAGAGGCTGTCCCTCCTCACTTTCTCTGCATGCCCCTGATCCAAGGTCACTGGGCATGGCAGACACTACACTGGCTTTTGTGTCTTTGCCCCAGGGTTATCTGTCCAATCCACTTTACTGCAGGAAGACTGCAGTCCAGGGGCTCATACCCTGCCCAAACCTGGTGGGGAAGAGAAGGGGGCAAAGATGGCTTGCAAACAAGCTACAAGCTTTCAGCTACTCTCCTGGTGAATGTGTGACGATACACCACAGCACAGGGATGTATCCGTGTGCCTTGTCTATATCATGGAACTTTGTAATGTTCTCTTCCTGCTGATTCCCAGCAATTTTCTGCACAATACTGAGCTTTCCCGAGTGACATTCCAGACAGACCAATTTGCATGTTTTGATGAAAACACTGACGTACGTTTTCTGTGTTTCTCTAAGTATTGATTGAAACATGGACTTGTGCTTTCTTAGGGTGACTTGTTAGAGGTGCTGTTTGGGTATTGATCTCTTCTACCAAACCACAAATTCCTGGGGGAGGAGGTGTGCATCATTTTATCTCTGTGACCCAGTTTTGAGCACAGCACAGAGAGGTGCTCAAAAAGTGCCTTCTAGCCAGCTGGTTAGATTTATGTGATATTTCAGATTAAAGGGGAAGAATGGGAAAGAGAGAAAAGCAGATGTTTGGAAGAGGAAATTTCACTCCTGTAATCACCCCCAAAGACCTAAGCCATCAACCCCAGAAGCCACATGGAGCACACAATTTAAAAAGTTGGGCAGAGGCCAGACAGATTGGCATCTGCCTATAATCCTAGCACTCTGGGAGGCCAAGGCCGCTGGATTTCTTGAGCTTAAGAGGTCCAGACCACCCTGAGCAAGATCAAGATCCCATCTCTACTAAAAATAAAAAATATTAGACTGGCGTTGTGGCAGGTGCCTATAGTCCCAGCTACTCCAGAGACTGAGGCAAAAAGATTGCTTGAGCCCAAGAGTTTGAGATTGCTGTGAGCTATGATATCATGGCACCCTACCCAGGGTGACAGAGTAAGACTCTGTCTCAAAGTCAAAAAGAAAAAGACTTGGGCAGAGTGAAGCATCTCCTTACTACCCCTCCATGTCCCTCTTCTTACCCGAGCTTCCTTCCTCCCATTAGTTACACACATTCCTCCCTCCCAGCCTCACCACCTGCTCGCTGATCTCACCCCTGCCCTGGCTGCTGTGCACTTGTTTATCTCAATTCTTCCCAGTGCCTGAGTCGGCATCTCTTAAGGGGATACCATCATTCACCCAAGGCTAGAAATAAAGGTGTCTCTTTGCCACAAGCTTCTTTGGAAGGATCAGTGCACCTACTCAGCATAGGTGGCCACCAACAGAAACACGACTCAACCCACCAAAAAGTTCAGGCCTCCAGATGCACAAACCATGGTACCAAGGCTCCATTTCCTGCTCCATAGAGTACTTGGAACAAAGATCGGGCTTTGTTGGCCTTGTTCTCCGGACTGTGCATGCGGAGTCTCGATGGACATCTGCGGGGCCCTGATCATGGGTTTGGGTTGTGTGATTATCCCTGACCGAGGCTGGGTGAGGTGGTGTGAGCAGGGAAAGCCCCACCCAACCCAAACAGGACCATGTGCACTACAGGGAGATGGCTTCCTGCGGTGGCTATGCCAGACCTGCAAAATCCAGGGTCCGATGCTGTAGCACAGTCCCCTAAGTGTCCTCCTGCCTTTTTGGATCTAGGAGGACAGGGTGGAGCTAGGGCCTGGGGCCCATCAGCTAGTCACAGCTGTGAGAAACGGGTGTTCGTTTAAAAACATGAATTATTCTAAGGATGTGGCTTTATGCATTTCAGTGGACAGGACATTGGAGCAGTTTATGGACTGGTGGTTCGTGGAGCTCACTTGGTCTCAGCAGAGATTTCCTGAAACATCAACCACAGTACCCCTGGATTGTGTGTCCTTGTCTGTGGGGGACAGAACTCCTCCCAAGGAAACCTGCCCTGCTACCAAGCAGGGACTGAGGGAAGAAGTGACATGACCCCTGTGTGACCTCGGGACTCAGCACACTGTCCCACCCTAACCCTAACGGAGAGGGCAGTCACTCAGCTTCCCACTCCCCACTGAAGACGACTTGCTCTGTCCTCACCTGGACTCTGAGCACCCCTCCTCCTTTCCCATGTTGTCCCCATGGTCTCCTCTCTCCTCTCCCTTTTTCTTTTTTGGAGAACCTGACACACCAAAAGCTGCGGGGCGTGGCACTGCTCATGTGCACTTATACCACAGGCTTCAGCGTCCTCCTCTCAAAAGGCAATCCCCTCCCACTTCCATCATCCACCACCCTGTCACTGCCTCTAGCCCTAAAAATATGTTTTATAGGCAAATTTTACCAAGAAGTCTAGAATAATAGACAATCCCTAGATCTTTCTGTACCACACACACACAAAAAAAAAAAATCTAGAAAATTTTTTTCATCTTTTTGGTTGGAAAATTCCACTGCCATCATCACACCATTTATTTCCTGTCATTTTCCTGCCCTCCCACGAGAACGTAAGGGCCAAGAAGGCAGCGCTTTTGTTCTGCCCTGGAGCCTAGAAATTGCCACCATAAGGGACACTGAGTACAAAGCTACCAATGAATGGAGGAGCCTGGTCTTGTCCTGGATCAAGTTCACCAACCTCCCTTTTTAATCTGTTGCCACGCATTTGAGACTGAGCCTTCACAGTAAAATGCTGTGTGGCCATCCTGCTTCTGAACTTGAGAGAATCAAAGGGGAGCTGCTCCTTTGCTCTCCGGTCCCAAACAAAAGGAGTTTGCTCCTTCCCTCTGTTCGTTTTCTCTGGGCTGTGCCAGTTCTCCTAGGGGAGGGCAGGTACAAAGCAGGAGGCTCTGCTGGGCAGAGCTGCAGCAGCAGTTAATAAGCTGCACCAACAAGGTTAGTGATAGGCCTTTGGCTTTAAAACCGTCGTCAAGCTTTCAGGATATAAGATCCTGATAATGTGCGATTCCCCCTAGAACTCCCCAGGCTTTGGTTAATGGTAAACACAGCTATCTCAAGGATTTGTGAAAGGGATGCTTTATCAGTCACATATGTTATTGGATTGGACATTTCTGCTCTGGCCTGTTAGACTGTGTCCCCCCCCCCCCGCAAAAAAAAAAAAAAATCTCAAAATACATTAACAGAGGCACGTCTCTGAATAAAAAAATGAGTCGATCCAAAAATTACATTTCATCAAATGCAGCCCTTCTGGGCTGGAGATTGAAGACATACACAGAGAAAGGAGAATGGGAAAAGTGAACGAAGTTGGCAGCAACAAACCATTACCAAAGCCATCTCATTTCTGTAAAAACAGGCATGTGAGTGAAAGCGAGGTTTAAGACGGAATTCTCCCAACATGACTCAAGGGCTGTCTTTCTTATGCCAGTTTTCAATTTGTTTTTTTTTTTATAGCTGGAGGGATGAATGGAAGGGAGGGGGCTCTCAGCCCAAGCCTAATCCCCAAGCGAGGAATGAACACATCTGACATAGCAGAAGAGCTGGAAGCTTAGGGGGCTTTTCCCCAAAACCTAGACAAATACTGGAACGCATTTTTGGAACAAGAGATAATATCCAATTGGTTTGCTTTATAATGCATCCGTGTGGAGGGGGACGAGGGAGGAAATGGGATTTAAAAATAAAACCATTTACTTCAGAGGCTTGGGTTATAAAAGCATGGGGTTCTTTTTCAGGACTGTCTGAAGTTGGAAAGTATGAATTACATATACTCATTAAAACGTTTTATGTTAAATTCAAAGAGTAAAATTAGAAGCCATGTTAATGACCCAGCCATGTAACAACTGGCCAACAGATGTTGGAACCTTATGGTTAAGAGATTACATGGTTCGAACTGACAATTTACTGTATGTGTCCCTGGCAGAAACGAGGTGTAACAAACATATTATCAGACACAGAAAGAGGGAACAGGCAAATCGGGCTGCCTGAGACGCTTTCAAAGCCGCACATTTTTCCACCAAACTGCTATTTCAGAGAGTTGAGGGTTTTTTTTTTTCTTTCCTTAAGAATGAAGAGTTAATCTTATCCAAGTTCACGGAGCCAGAAATCTGTCATATTAAATCACAGCAAAGCCCGACATTCTTTCCAACTTTCTTGCTCAAAATGTGGCTGAGTTTTCCAGTGATCCCCAGGCTAAACTAGCTGTGATGCAAAATGGAGCCATTTGTCATGGCTTGGGGGTGTCTCTGGGATTTCAAGCTCTCCTGTACATTGGTCTCCCTTTGGGAGAAAGAGGCTGGGAACATGAGGAATGGAGACCAAAAAGAAAGGCCAGGCCAGGACGGGCTCCGGGACGCTGTGCAGAGCCTGAGCAGTTCACACACACTGGAGGTCATGGTCAGTCCCCAGCAGTGCCAGGCACCCTGCGGAGAAGTGGCCCAGGCTCCAAGCCCCAGAGTTAGACTCTTACCCCTCAACGCTGCAAACCAGCAAGAAATGGGAGGGACGCCAGCCCGCTGTGAAGGGCAAGGGGTTCCCCTGGGAGGGGTGAAGACTGGGATCCCCCATTCCCAGATAAGTAGGGAAATGTGACCATCCCAAGTCCCGCCTTTTCGTGATGTCCCCTGGGTCCAGCAGAAGGGAGACAGGAACGAGCCGATTCCGCTTGCTCTGAGTTTCCAAGCTCCTTTCTCCTTTCCAAATTGCTTGTAGCAATTTAATCCTTTCTTTCAGGGACAGGCAGAGCCCCACTGTTTTTCTGGTTTCCAGGGTGTGGTCATGGCTTACCCAAGGTGGGTGGAGCACTGAGGCCACGCTGGAACATCCCTGTGGCAGATGCAGCTGCCTTCCCTCAAATGGAACTGGCAGATCCTGAGAAACCAACCACACAGCAAAATCTGGGGGACCCACAGCTTCCATTAGGGAACACTGCAACATTTTTGCTCTTGCTAAAAATTCCAATATAAGGCGGGGCGCGGTGGCTCATGCCCGTAATCCCAGCCCTCTGGGAGGCTGAGGCAGGAGGATCCCTTAAGCTCAGGAGTTCAAGACTGGCCTGAGAAAGAGCAAGATCCCATCTCTACTAAAAACAGAAAAACTAGGCAGCGCCTGTGGCTCAAAGGAGTAGGGCACTGGCCCCATATGCCAGAGGTGGAGACTTCAAGCCCAGCCCCGGACAAAAACTGCAAAAAAAAAAAAAAAAAAAAAAAAAAAAAAGATAGAAAAACTAGCTGGGTGTGGTAGTGGGTGCCTGTAGCCCCAGTACTCAGAAGGCTGAGTCAGGATTGCTTGAACCCAGGAGTTTGAGGTTGCTGTGAGTTTGGCTGATGCCACCACAGCCTAGCCTGGGGGATAGAGTGAGACTCTGTCTGAAAAAAAAGAAAAAGTGCCATGCAGAGAGTGTACCAAGAAGCCATTTGCCTATCTCTCCTAGAAGCGCATAATGGGCACCTGTGGACAGGTTCTGAGCCAGGCTCTGGGCGGCCCTTGCCCTGGCCTTGGGAGTGCCTTAGCTGGCAGGGAGGCAGGGTGACACTGAGATGGCCACATGCTCTGTGCTCTGGGGGAGGCCACGGTGCTCCCCATCTGGCCTGTGTTTCCCGACCTTCCCTGCCTGCCTATGACTGACAAGTTACCAAGTGCCCCTTTTCCTTGACCTTGTTGTGGGGGGTGAGAGAGAGCTACCTTCCCCAGGGGCTCCTGGCTCTCTGGGCTTTCCCAAGATCCCAGCGAGAGGAGGAAGAGTTCCTGTCACAGCTCAGATGACCCCCAGAGACCCTCCTGCTTCCCAGCCTTTGTAGCTGAGATCTGTGAAGTGGCACCTAAGTCTAGCCATGCTGGGTCCACACCTAGGGCCCCGGTCTGAGAGGGTTTGGGGTTTAAGAATTGTAAAAGAGAAAAGGAGTTAGGCAGGAGTAAAGGAAATACCATGGGGCTGGGATGAAGTGTCATTTTCGAAAGATGGCCTAAGGAAGTTTTACCCGCAAGGTGGCAATTAGAACAGGATTTGGAGGTTTTGAGGGAAGCCACGTGGACACGGGGCAGGCATATCCCAGCAGAGGCACAGGGACCCTGAGCTGGGCACGTGCGGGGCCTGGTGGCTGGAGCACAGCTGGGGCAGAGCAGGGCCAGGGGAAGGTCATGAGGACACAGCGGTGGCCACCCAGACACTGCCAGTGCGTGAGGAACATGGTCAGGGTTTGCCGGCTAGACTGGTGAGTCATGAAAGAAAGACGTCAAGGCCAACCACTGTGACGTCTGAAGGTGTCAGGTGGGCAATTGTATGTCCTCATCAGGTCAGAGGAAAGGGCCTTGCAGGGGAGAGAAGCTGGGTGCACCAGCGCTCTGAGTCCCCGGAGGGCAGGGGAACCCAGGAGAGAGATCATGTCAGCAGGAGGCCAGGCCCGGCCTCTAGGGAAGCCTCTGGTTCAAGGCTGTGTAGGCGCGTCCCTGCTTGGCATCTTGGCAGCTCCTGTGGCCTGGGGAGCCAGGCCCCCAGCCTGCTTCCCCCTGTCTATAGGATAGAGCTGGCTGCAGGCCAGTCTCCATGGTCTTGACCTATTGACTGACTGCCACACGGGCCTGGGTGTCTTACACAAACACACACCAGAGCATTCAGTGTGGACCCCACAACCTGCCTAGAGTCCAGATTCAAAGGACTGGTCCATAACTGCAGGGTATTGGAGTTCTGTCCAAAATGGGTCCGTCTGTACTTTGAGCTGGTGAGCAGTAAGTCAAACCAGCCTCCCTCTGATCCCAAAGCACCACTCACGGGGGTCCCTGGCTGCTTCGTGAAAGGTGCTGAACCCATTCTGTCTTTCCTGCATCCAGCCCTCCAACAAAGGTTCCAGGAGGGTTTCTCCACTCCCGTTTCTCTTCTCCTCTTGCTCTGTCCCCACGGGGAAGCTTGGAGCTCAAAGCTACCACCTGGGTTCTTCTCACCCACCTACAACCCAGGCACCTGCGATTCCTCCAGATTTCTAGATTCCCCCGTTACTCTACAAAACTTTTCATTAACTTCCATCGCTACTGAATTTTTTTGGGGGGGTGGGGAGACCCAGTCTCATTTTGTCGCCTTGAGTAGAGTGCCGTGATGCCACAGCTCACAGCAACCTCCGATTACTGAACTCAAACAATTCTCCTGCCCTGGCCTCCCAAGTAGCTGGGACCACTGGCACCCGCCACAACACTATTTTTAGAGATGCTCCTGTTCAGACTGATCTTGAAACTGTGAGCTCAAGCAATCCACCTGCCTCGGCCTCCTACTGAAAATCATTAACTGTGGAAATCCACTCACCTGGTGGATTTTTTTTTTTCTGAGCACATGACCAGCAGGGATAGAGGTCCTGACCCTCATCCCCGGCTGGGAGGGGAGGCTGTGTGGTGTTTACCGACTGCAAACTCCAGCTCAGCAACTGACTGGCTGTGTGACCCTGGGTGTGATTTCACCTCGCAGCACCCGACTCTCCTCATCTGTGGAGTGGGGACAGTAAAGGTCCCAGCCTTGCCGAGCAAAATAAGTAAATGAGTTAATACGTGTCAGTGTCTTAGAATAGTGCCTGACACATCACGAGTTCTCCCTCAATCCAGGGGCTATTCTTATGACCCGGAGGAGTGATAAATGGGCACAGCCCTCTCTCCTAAGGCAGGTTGGAGCCGCAGTCAGAAAATAGAAAGTTTTACATTATTTAAGCAGGGCGACTTGCGTATGCAGAGAGTCTTGTGTCAAACTGCAGCATTAAGGGGTCAGAAGGAGACCTATTTTGAGTTAACTGCAAGAGTTCTCTCTTACATTTTAGTTTAGAAACAGCTTCTGCCAAAGGTGTACTTGGGAACAGGATGTATTAACATAATCTCATCCGATGAATTAAACCCCCAGGTCTTGGAATTCAAAGCGGCAGAAGCCAGATTGAAAGTTTGGGCAGGGCACTGGGCCCGTGCTTCTGTGCGTGCTCCATCCGCAGACTCAGGTCTGTCACTTCAGGGCACAGTCAGTTTATCTCCTAGCCCCAGGACACTGCCTCTGCAGGCGCAGGAGGCACACTTTGCCAGAGCCCTGAACTTTCCTGCCATCTTTCTGTATCTGCCACGACTTTTGCCACTCTGGCTCCCACCTGTGTGTGATTCTGCAGTTGGGTGCAGGCCGGAGCACCCGGCGCACCCCTGGCAGCCTCCATCCAAGGAAGAACATGTGGGAAAGCAAAGGTTTGAGGGGTTAATTCACTTTTTCCCTCCTAATAAATGGTAAAACAAATACATAACTGTTAAAATAAAAAACTGCCTGTGCACCTAGACCTCTGATGGGATAGTATCATAATTAGGATAAGCTTTGCTGGAAGCTTTGACTGTCAGATCTTGGAGGGTCCTTAGAACTGCCTCACCATCTTGGTAAGGTAAATGAGTAAACTGAGGTACCAGATCAGACGCAGATCCAGGCCTGGCCAGTCTGGGCCTGAATGGAACATGCACGCCCCACCCTTTCTGGTGAGTTCTCCTAATTCCCCACTCCCCCTGGTCTCTCAGGAGCTCTGCACAGCCTCTGGCAGGACACACGTCCTCCTTGCTAATCCCCCCCAACATCCAACTGGACCCACGTCACAGATGGCACTCTATGGGCCACTTGGGGGACACATCAGGAGTGAGACCGAGTCCCCACCATGCTGAGCAGGACCATGGGAAGCTTCCTCAGCAGTTGGCCATGAGGGCAACTCGCTAGCTCAGGCTTGGTACCACATTCACAACACTCCTAGTATTTTCACAGAGTCTTAGGAACTTTCTGGAACTTTCTGGAATTATAATTCCAGAGGTGGAAGATCTTGGTGTGTGATTATTTGGGGACCTCGAGGGAAGGTGCTTCTCAGGTTTAAGGATTGAATTGAATGCTCTAGATCTGGAGCTTGATCGGCTACTCCCAAAAACTGGGCTCCATGGAATCCTAGCACAGCTTGTGATGTTCTGTGAAAAGTTGGCTCTGCTCAAGGAAGTCTGGGAAACACTGCAGACCCTTACTACTTTTGGAAGGGGGAGAGGAGTTACAACCATCTTATAAAAGATTCTAAGAAATCTTACAGGAAAGAAAATGTGTTTAGCGCTATCATATTTGATCACAGAATTCTTTTCTTGCAGAACACATTTCAAGCTTTCTATACTCACGCCCTTGCTCAGTGCCCCAAGCTCTTCTTCCCTCCAGCCTGGACTCAGCAGACTGGTGGTTCTGTGAGGGTAACAATCTCCTGATCGCGGTCTTGGAAGCCTTCCTTACTCCTCCCTCCCATAAAAATTTAAACATAGGGGGAAAAATAAGTTTCTGGTCTCAAATGGAAGCAAACAGCTGGAACTGATGAATTCCAGAAGCATGTGTTCTTTCTTTCTGCAAATATCTATGGATGGGTGGGGGTGACAGGAGAACGAGAGACAGAGAGAGAGAGAGAGACCACAGACTACTTATTTCTAAGTAGTGTGCCCTCGGCATTTTCCATTAGGTAGCAAGGAGGTCATGGTGAGGCCAGCTGTCCAAATATGGCTGTTGATTCCCCTGAGTCAGCAAAGTATATAAAAAAAATTCTCTTTAGGGACAGAAATTGCTTGCCACACATTCAGGTAAGTACCTCCAAATGTGTAGAATATCATATTTAGGGCTGTGGTTTTCAACCTTTTTTCCAAAGCTGGAGAAACCTTTCTTTTTTAAGGGAACCCTTTGGACAGCCCCCAGGCCAGCCCCTGAGGCATCTTCAGGAAGCCCCAGGAATCTGGTCTGAAAGCCTGAGGTCTGGGGTCCTGCCGCTCAAAGTGCAGTTCTCAGACCAGCAAGTTCTGGTTAGAAACACGGGATCTGGGCCTCACCCCCGACCTGCTCCATCCCAACCTGCATTTCCACCGCATCTCCAGGGGATTTGCAAACACATTAAAATTTAAGCGGCAGGTCAAGGGGATTTACTTCTGAATATTTCTTGCTCTGTTGGCTCATCCTCAATACTTGGATGAAGCTTCTTGAAAATTAGTCTGGAAAATTTGAGGTTCCCAATCCAGCTACAGCTCTAAGTAGGGTAATCCAGGATAGTGGTGTCATCCGATGGGTGCTTCTTGTCAGTGTGATGACGGCCATCCTTCCCTCTCCCCTCCTGGAAACGGAGAGAGGAGAGGGGGGATGGGAGGGGGCCCTAGGGAAGGGACCCAGAGATCCCTGCAGCAGACTCCCTGGGTTTGAACCCCCCGACATTTCACCACCCCTTGGTGACTTGCACAGGCTAATTAGGGTCTCTGCTGGGTTGTTCCTAGTGGTCTACAGAGGTGGGGTGATGATGGTGATGGTGACAGGAAGACAGCATCACAGAGGCGGCCTGAAAATGCTGAAGGCAGGCGCCACCTCCATCTGAGGACCTCTCTTTCAGGAAGGGACAAAGGAAAACCTGGGTCTATCAAACAGACAAAACAGGAGTCACATAGGAGTCCCCAGAGGTGCCTTTCACAGGCCAGGCGCGGTGGCTCACACCTGAAATCCCAGCACCCTGGGAGGCCCAGGCGGGTGGATTGCCTGAGCTCATGGGGTCAAGACCAGCCCAAGTCAGAGTGAAACTTCATCTCTAAAAATAGCCAGGCATTATGGAGGGTGCCTATAGTCCCAGCTATGAGGCAAGAGAATCACTGAAGCCCTAGAGTTGGAGGTTGCTGTGAGCTGTGACGCCACAGCACTCTATCCAGGGCAACAATGTGAGACTCTGTCTCAAAATAAACAAAAAACAAATAGCCCTACCACTGAAAAGTAAGAGCGAACGAATGAATACAATTTCAACTTTGTGATTTCATATCACCTTTTTTTAGACTTAGAGGCAGAAAATCTGTCTCTGTTCTGCATCTTTCCATTTACTAGGGCCGTGATCTTGGGCAGGTCCCTCACAGGTTCCATCACACTCCTCAGCCAGGGTGGAGGTAAGAATCCCACCACGGGGAGCCCAAGGGAGTCTAGGAGGGGTGCGGGCGAGTGGACATGCTGGGGCTGGGACCTTCCAGAGCTCACACTAGAGGCAGAGAGAAGGGCGGCCAGTGTCCTGGGTGGCCAGCTCTGATTCCCCATCTACAGAACTGTTGAACAGAGGTCCTTCCCTGCCAGAGCAGGGCTCTGCAAGAAACAAAGAGCTCAAAATAGGACGTGTGCTCTCTGAAGAGCCTGGCGCAGGCAGGGAGTCGGAGCTTCACCCACACGTTCCCTTTATGCTCTGGAACACCAGTGTGAGGTCACCTGCAGCCCAGCCCCTCCCTCCCCTGAGATGAAAGTGAGCCCTTTCGCCCATCCAGACTGGGGAAGCAGCCAGGCCAGGCCAAGGAGGGGTTCCTGGGGCAGCAGTGTTATGCAAGCACTCTCAGCTGGGTACCTGTGGGGCCAGGGTGCATACGTGGGCTACAACAGGATGACCCCACGGAGCTTGGGTGCCTGCTCCAAGGGCACCCCTCAGTGGGGGAAGGGGAGTACTGGCAGCCAGGAAGCTTTCTTCCAGGGCGCTCTGAGCCTCTGCAGCCTCTCCGGTTTCTTGGCACCATCAACTGTTTGATCTCTGTTCAGAGATTTGCTCTTATAAACAAGAGGGGAAAAAAATAGAAAAGTTGTGAAAAACAGATACTACGGGGAATTAGGTCACCCTCGAAATTCTAAAACGTCAGCAAAGCTCTTGTTAAGCGTGATTATTTCAGCGAACTCTGGCCCCAGCCAGGCCTTGAACGTGGAGGCCGAGAAGAGTCAAGATCGAAGGCCAAGAAGACAGGCAAGGTGATGTGAGACTCCGGCAGGGAGCTCCGCTGTCTACGTTTGGTCTGACACGTGTGGCCTGCTGGCATGGGGCAGAGTGCAGGGGGCATTCTTTGGGGTCTGGGAGTAATTGCAGCAGGCGGGACCTCTTCATATAATTTAGCATCAAGTTCTCTGACCTACAGAACAGAAAGCCGAGGTGACTGAATGGGAGTGTGCCCTGTACTCATCTTTGTGAATGTCATCCCTGGACTTCTGTTACCTTGATCTTGAAGCCAACATGGTGTGCATGGGGGATGGAGCAGTCGCCTGAGATTTGTCCTCCAAAAGCATTGCTACTGGTGAAAGCTAGTCTTCTTCTGCTTCTCTGCTATGGCCTTGAGCCACTTAGCAGACTGCAGCAGAACCTCTGTGAGTTGACTGCCCATGGGACTGTAACAAACTGGTCAATCACAGAGGTGGCCAACATAAGGAACTAGGCCTACTGTACTGATCCTTACATGTGGTGCGTGTCCAGTCTGTGAAAATTAGGTCAATTTAAGGAGGTGGTCAGTGTATGAAGGGGTCAGCAACGGAGCTTCTGTTGTATTTTTAGTCTCCACACATCTATTAATGGACGTCACTGACCACAGGGAACATATTTACACTTGAGCCATGAGTGCATTTCAACTGGGGTAATAAGAGCTCAGAGACTAGAGGCAAGAAGAAAGTCTCACTGTACGAAATTCGGGATTGTTGCTCCTGCTTAAGGACCTGAGACTGGATGAACCTATACCAACATGACCCCCTGTCCCCCGGGAGCGGATGGCAACAAGGAAAGAGATCCACCTACGAGAGAATCCACCTGCCCAAGGTCAAAACTCTGTTGTTTCCCCCTTTGCCAGCCCCCTCCCAGGGCAACGATGAGCTTGACTTTCAAAAGCCCTCTCTCTTCCAGAATCACCATTCTGGGCTCTGTTAGACTTTGGATGGGACCAGGGAGCTCAGAGAGACATTGGCAGGCCCTCTCCTGTGGTCCCTGCACACACACACACCCCCATAGTTGTTTCCCTTCCAGAGCCAGTGATGGCTAAGGACCTGCATGGATCCAGCATTCCTGTGAGCCTACATTGCCCACAAACCCCACCAACGTCCACCGCAGGGTGGACCTAGTCTTTTGGTCCCAGTGACACTTCTTCAGTCATTCTCCAAGTGCCCACTAAAGTCAACTTCTCTCAGAAGCACTTATCAGAAAGAGAATCTTGTCCCCAATTTCTGTGCAAGGACATCGGGAAGCCACTTCCTTGCAGGCTCCATTCCCTTCAGTGAAACCCCCCTGTGCGTGGGCTTGTGGGACCAAGTTCTCAGAGGCAGCCTCTGCAGAGTGTCAGGAAGGAGAGGGCTGCCCCCTGCAGTGGGCTCCCCTCCCGGCCCTGTTCACCCCCAGGTCCACGGTTAGGAGACAGGGATGCTGTGGGTAGCAGGATCCTCACCCAGGATGTCATTGTCCAAGGTACATTGCTGATTCTTGCCTGCATTTACAGACCTCTGATTCCCAAAAGTCTAGACATCCAGCAGTCCTTTCCCTTGCACAGCCAGTGATGACAAAGGACAAAGCCACTCACCAGTCCCCTGTGCTCTGTGGCTGTGCCCGAGGGTGACTTTAGATTTATTGAGTGCCATCTGCACGATGCTGAGAAAAATAAAAAGAAAGAGAGAGGAACTTGCCCGCAAGTAAGTGAATGAGCTGGAAATCAGATTCAGTGTAACTCCAAAGCCCACATCTCTGTCTCTTTCTCACACTCCAGCTCCTCTGGGTGTGGCCATTTGGGGCAATTTGTCCATTTAATGAGAGGAAGCAGGACCAAGGCATGTGTGGGGGTGGCGGTCGGCAGGCCATGTCCCTCCAGTCTGCTGGGCCAACTGAAGGGGACCAGGGACTCCTTCCCCCACCCCCTGCCTCGGCTTCATTAAATTATAATTATGCAATTAACACACAATAGAGTACATATATTTAGTTCTCTTTTCTTGTCTTTTTTTTATTTTCTGAGACAGAGTCTTACTCTGTCACCCTAGGTGGAGTGCTATGGCATCACAGCTCACAGCAACCTCAGACTCGAACTGAAGTGATCCTCCTGCCTCAGCCTCCCAAGTAGCTGGGACTACAGGTGCCTACCACAACACCTGGCTAGTTTTCCTATTTTTTTAGTGGAGACAGAGGGGTCTCCCTCTTGCTCAGGCTGGTCTCATACTCCTGAGCTCAAGCAATCCACCAGCCTCAGCCTCCCAAAGTGATAGATTTAGTTATCAATTTGTTGAGTTTTGACACGCATGGAGCCTGAGGACCCTCTCCAGGCCCAGTTCCTGCCCTCGAAGAGTTTGCCTCGAAGAGGACTCTGGAGGACCTGGCCAGAACTCTTGGCACCCAGACATGCAGAATGCTCCAGAAGAAACAGCTCTCAAATTAAAGGCTAAAAGGAAAGGGTAGGAAGAGAGGAAAGAAACCAAGAGAAGGCTAATAAGAAAAGAAAGGTGGACGCAATGCAGATTCAATTAAACTAGAGCCTTGGTTTGGGCCAAGTTGTAAGTTAATTCCTGCCTCCTAGAGTATTTAATTAAAGGCAAATCCCACAGGCCACCTGTTGTCTTAACCATTTTTTCTTCTCCGGTGGATTCATTGGGACTCTGCAATAGGAACGCCAGGCAGTAACCGATGATTGGAGTCCCCTGGGGAATCAGGGATTACCAGGGATGATAAACATCTTGTCTTCAGAACCTCATACATTTTTCAGTACCAGACCCCCAAAGCATTAGATTTTCCTCCTTAATTTGAATGCAGACTACTTGGTAGTCTAGCTTAGATTTCCCACATGTGTGTTTTATTTTCTTTACGGGGTCAAGAGAGAAAAAAGAAGGCAGCCCTCGCCCTCGTTCTGTTTATGTCTGCACAGTGTGACTGTCTGCTAGTTTTCTTTGATTAAATCATTATCTCCTTTCTCTTTGCCTCCCTACACGATGCAGGGACACGGATGGGGTTTTTGCTTTTTCGTGTGTGTGCTTATGTTCGGGGCATAACGACCGCCATTTGCATTTCTCATCTGTTGCTTTAGTCTGAGCTCCTCGAGAGAATTCACCAAATGCAGTGTCCCCAGGAGATTGCGTGACCAGCTGGAAGGTGACAGACTTCCTGGGGACCAGGCGATGGGGACCAGCGGCCATGCTGTTGGTGTCCGGGTTATTTTCCTTCATACTGTCAGTGTGATCCCACCATCAATCATACGCAGCTATCCAAACCCCAATAACTGGTATAAGTTGGGATCTTAAGTGACATACATTGCGTACCTGTGATGGCTGTCATTCCCCCGGTGGGGGGGGGGGGTTTGCAAATGCCATCTTTCTGTTTAGTCCTTCCCATAGCTGGCGAGGGTCAGAGGAATCAAGCCTTCTGCCCTGGCCTCTCATTAGGCGGCCTCACAATTGCCAAGACTTCTGCCTCCACGTCCAGCATCCTCTGCGAGCTGAGCTGTGCTGGACCTCGCTCATTCTGGGTCATTCTTTGCACCCCTCCTTGTGTCACCACAGACCGGCTGAGCTATTTTTGCCATAATCACTACCACCTGTCATCTGTTATTTACTCAATCTTTTTTTAAAAAATTGACTTGCATTTCACTTCAATAAATTGCTTTACGAGGAGATTTCCTATTCCTGCATTAAATGGGAGAAGTGGTGCCATTTTTCACTCCACAACAAACACGACATGAGTGAGTTCCGGAGATCTGCTGTGTCGCATAGCGCCCAGCCTTAACCATACGGACTGTGCCCTTAAAAAAATCGTTGATAGAGTGGGTGTCGTGGTGGGTGCACTGGCCACACAAATGACACAAAACCAAAGCTCCGAAAACAGGGAAACTTGGAGAGGGGACGGGTGTTTGTGCCCTTAATTGTGGTGATGGTTTCGTGGGTGTTTGCACATGTCCAAACTCAGCAAATTGCACACACTGATTATCAATTATCCCTCAGACAGCTTTTAAAAAATGCAGTGAAGTGATTGGGTGTGGTGGCTCATGCCTGTAATACTAACACTCTGGGGGGCCGAGGAGGGTGGATCACTGCAGTGTGGCTTCTGGACATCAGCCCCGTCTCCAGGGTCCCATTCCATAACTTCATGGAGCTGAACGTCTACCTCCTTGCAGCATTCAGCTCCCCACCCTTGTAGAAATTGCCTTCCCTTGGCTTTGGCACAGACATCCTACCTTCCAGATTGTTCCTCCTGTTCAGTCCCTTCGTCTGAATCCTTCCGTCTCTCTCTGCCATGTGTGTGATGGGAGAGCAAGCTTCTCAGAGGCAATTAGCCATCTCTAGATATGAAGACTCATGACCTGTCACTGTCCCTGGACCGTCACCTGTGGGACTGTGCTGCGGGTGGACACACTGGGCTCTGTGGGTCCCTGGAGTCCATAGCCAGCTGCTACTGGGGGTGGTCAGTGTGGGAAGTGCTCGCCGTGGAGCTGACCAATGTTCATGGCTCTGCCTCATGAGCCACAGGATGGTCACTTCTGGCAGGGCTGTCCCTGAGAATCACAGACTCCCACTCCATTGCCTTGAAAGCAGCAGACCCATGTGACTCTCTTCCCAATGCTAGATGCAGTGGTCAGCTGGGTGCAGGGGCTCTGTGCTCACCCCAGGGCCTGCCTGAGTGGGCGCCCACCCTCCCCACATGCGGCAGCCCTGTTCTCTCCTGGGCAGACGAAAGTGCTGCTGCCTCCCAGGGGTGGGGGCATTCATTTGCTGTAAGGTTCACCTGAGTCTTGGCATCTGAACTGCCCACTGCCCTACTTTAAGTTTTAACCAGAGACCCTTCTGGAAAGAGCTCCTGAACTCCAAGGGAGGATTTCTCACTGCCCAGTGGGAGAGGGTGGCCCGAGGACAGCTATGGCCTCCCCCAGTGTGACTTCCACTCATTCCTGGGGCGGCTTCCCTCGCCCTGCGCAGAGTGTCTCCTGCTGGCTGAGAGTGGGATTGGACTTCTGCCCCCAAGTGCCCAGGGTCTCCCCGCCAGTCCCCAGATGCCTGGCAGGGCTAGCAGGGCCACCGTCTGCCCCGGAGAACTTCCCGAGGTGAGGAGGGTCCCTTTGTGAACACCTGTTTCCCGTATCTCAGCTGGCTTCATGCTCCCTCGGGGACAACAGAAGTGGTGTCATTTCTTCTGTTAGAGTCACTGTAGGGAGACTCTAAAACCTCAGACAAATATTTCCACAGCACTTTACAGTGATCGCTCTCCTCACAACCGCCTTGTGGGGTGTGCCTCCCCCAGAGCCAGTTTAGAGGACAGGAGGTGACTCGCCCAAGTGACAGAGTCAGGCCTCAACAAAGGCATCTGATTCCAAAGCCCCTAATCTCTCAGCATGGTGACTACAAACTAACACAGCAGCACCTCCAGTGTTGAAATTATAACACTACTGTCTTAGATTACGAAGCCGGGTAATCAGATTAGCTCCATTCCTCCTTGTCTGACAGGGCCCAGGGGCCCAGGCTTCCCTCAGAAAACAGAGGGAACATAGCCAGGCACAGTGGCTCACGCCTGTAAACTAGCACTCGGGGAGGCAGAAGTGGGAGGGTTGCTTGAGCTCAGGAGTTTGAGTCCTTACCTGAGCAAGAATGAGACCCCCATCTCTATTAAACATATTATAGAAGAACTAGCCGGGCATTGTGGGGGGCGCCTGCAATCCCAGCTACTCGGGAGGCTGAAGCGAGAGGATCGCTTGAGGCCAAGAGTTTGAGGTTGCTGTGAGCTGTGATGACACCCCTCTACCCAGGGAGACAGGGTGAGACTCTGACCTAAAAAAAAAAGAGTTTGAGGGTAGATGGCAAAGGCTGGGCCAGGAATCACAGTTCTCTTTCTTGTTTAAAATTGAAACTTTGAGAAACAAACAAACAAACAAACCCAGCCCTTTTCCCATCAGTCTTGGGCCAACTGCATGCCCAGTGTGGGGGGGCTGGACCAACCCAGGAAAAGTTGGGGTGTGAAGTCTGCACCAAGCAGCAGGGCACCACAGAAGGCTCACTGCAGCCTGGTGGCCACCTGACATGCAGCCTGCAGGCTCCTCTGTCCAGCAGATGCCAGGTGGATGCGACACTGCCCAGAGGGCCCACCTCTGCTGTGGATTGCGCTGACCTGGGGTAGAGAGATGAGAGGATGCCACAGCATTCCCGCCGCCTGATTCACAGACCGAGATTCTAATAAAGCAGCCCTTTGACACAAAACATAGTAACGGCTACTTGGATCTGTTTCACTGCATCATGTCACCCTTTGCTGTTGGAGATGTTACAAAGCTGTTATGGACACAGTCCAGGGTCTGGTTTTACAAGTTGGTTGCTTAGAAATGCAACTGTGTGTTGGCTCAGCTGATGTTCAAGTCTTTGGAGGAGTTTAGTGGGAGAAAAAAGATTAAAGTGACTATAAAACCACAAACTATGTATGAAATGTATCATGGACTTTAATTTGACGGGTGTTATTTTTTTTTTTTTTCATACAGCTCGAGGCAGTGGTTTCCAGAAGAGTCCTTTGTTTGCATTTAAAACTGCTCTGTAGAAATACTCCATTTTCAATGGTTCTGTGCACCATAAAACAGTTGTTCTGAGTCCTTGCTGGGTGCCAGGAGGCTGGTCCTTCTGGTGCTTCAGGCACGGGTTGAGGGCTGGACTGCGTGTTCCCAGGGCCCTGCCAGGGAGGAGCCCTCACCTCAGAGGGGAGGCTGCCTGGTGGGGACGGGGCCTCACCCGGGACAGACTGCTGAAACTCACAGAAGCTCAGTTCCTCACAAGTCCGTGTTCGCTCACCTTTCTAACTCCATGTTAAAGAAATCGGAGTCTTAGAATTTATTTTGGTTTTGTTTCATCCTAAAAAGTTAGCATTGTAATGTGACCTTCAGAAGGTCATAAATTCCTCTGACCTTCTGGGTCTCTAGTTGCTTAGAAGCATCGTAGGGACAGACAGAGGCAAGAGGCTGCAGTTTTCTGCTGAGGGTGCCAGCACCTCATACTTCTGGACCTCTGTCTGTGCCATGGGAGGTGGGACGCCCACACATTTGCTGCTGGTTATCCATCAGGGAGTACGTCCTGCTTTACTGTGGAAGGAAAGCTTTAGCAGGCCAGACACCACGCCTTACATCTCCTTTCTTTGCTCTAAGAGCAAGAGGACTCACTGCACAATCTGGATTGAATTAAAAGTCCAGGACCCAGCGTTCCTGCCGCAGACAGCTGGGCCTGGAGGAGGAATGTTAGAAGAACAGCCAAGTGCCTGGGATAAATGTGCTGGTCACAAACTCGCCATGTTAATCTGCTTTAGAAAACCCTGCACTCAAGTGCAATGGGCATCATTTGAGGGTTGCACCGCGTGGCTCCTGGGCCTGCCATCCTGCTAGCCTTTCCCACAGGTAATAGGACCTCCATTGCCCACCCACCTGTGTAAGTTGACCCGTCCTTTCCATTCCATTCCCTTCTGGGCTTGGCTTGGAATTTAGAGTAACTTCTGTCTTGAACACGAAGATCACAAAAATCTGCCTCCAGAGGAGGACCAAGAACTCCTTTACTCAGGAACCCCCCACCCGCCACTAGACACCTGCAGAATGTTCAAGGACCAGGAGCGGGCCCCCGGAGTCCCCCCTCCTCCATGTGCTAGGCCTCCCATCACAAGACACTTCATAGACCAGGGAGTTAGCCACCAGAACCTCGTGGTTCTAGAAGTTCAAAGTTGAAGATTAAGGTGTGGCTGGGGGGTGGGGGTGGAGTCCTTTTGAGGCCACAAGGGAGAATGTGTTTGATGTGTCTCTCCAGGCTGTTAGTGGTTTACTGGGGATCTAAGCATTTCTCAGATTGTGGGAGCATCACCCCAATCTCTACCATCATGTCACATGGCATTCCCCCGTGTGCTGGTCTGTGTACAAATTCCCTCTTCTCATAAGGAGATCAGTCATATTCCTCCAGTCAGTTAGACTAGGGCCCAACCTCATGACCTCATCTTAACTAATTACACTGATTACAACTCTATGTCCAAATAAGGTCATGTTCTAGGGAACTGGAGGTTAGGACTTCAGCATATGAATTTGGGTCAGGTGCAGTGGCTCACACCTGTATTCCTAAAACTTTGGGAGGCTGAGGCAGGAGGACTGCTTGAGCTTATTTGTTTGAGAGAGACCAACTTAAGCAAGAATGAGACTCCATCTCTACCAAAAATAGAAATAGTAGCCAGGCACGGTGACTAGCTGGAGTCCCAGCTACTTGGGAGGCTGAGGCAGGAGGATTACTTGAGCCTAGGAGTTTGAGGTTGCTGTGAGGTATAATGACGCCACTACACTCTGAGTGAGATTCTGTCTCAAAAATAAATTTTAAAAAATATAAATTTGGGGTGAGGATCACAAAACAAAATTCAACTCATAATATTATCCCTTGGTCCTTGGGTGAGGGGTTGAATATTTCTGAGTCTTAATTTCTCTTTCTGTGACATTTCTGATTTTTAAGAATCTTTCTAGTTTTTAAGCCTGAGTATTAAAGTCTTAGGGTATGATAGTCTATGTCTTTCTCTTTGTTGGCTGCCCCTAAGCAATTCTTTTCACTGAATGTCATTTTTAAAACACTTTAACCATACTTTAGGAAACTTGTCATTTTCCACTTTTGACCATAGTTGTTTGCAAGAGTGATAATTTAAATATATTTAATGACCAGTGAGGACCTCAAACAATCAAATGGCTACCATGGTGGTCCCATGGGACATCACTCCCTTTTGTATTTGCTTTAGCTCTCCTTTTCAACTTAATATTATTTTTTCAAAAAAAAAAAACTAATTTGTTTCTGATTGTAAAATGTGTAAACTGTATTAAAAATTATAAGGGAGAAAAATAAAAATAACCTAAAATATCACCTTTTAGTGATGCATTTTGCTACTAAAGGTGTTTTCTATGTGTATTCTGCTCTTTCTACGTTTTCTTCCAGATTTCCTTTGTGCCATTAAATTCTTTTTAAGAACATGATTTCAGGGGTGGTGCCTTTGGCTCAGTGAGTAGGGCGCCAGCCCCATATACCGAGGGTGGTGGGTTCAAACCCAGCCCCGGCCAAACTGCAACAACAGCAACAACAAAAAATAGCCGGGTGTTGTGGCAGGCGCCTGTAGTCCCAGCTACTTGGGAGGCTGAGGCAAGAGAATTGCCTAAACCCAGGAGTTGGAGGTTGCTGTGAGCTGTGATGCCACAGCACTCTACCAAGGGCAATAAAGTAAGACTCTGTCTCTAAATAAATACATAAATAAAAACATGACTTCTATCTTTGCAAAATACCATATATACTCGAGTATAAGCCAAGTTTTTTCGGCACAAAATTTGTGCTGAAAAACCCAAACTCGGCTTATACTCGGGTCATACAGGTTATTTGATTCGGTGATTGTGATTTAGCTTGATTACCTGTTAAGCTACAGTTTTCTGCACTTTATTTAAAGTTTTAAAGTTGTTGTTGCTAGTTTACAGTTTTTCTTTAGCAA
>CAUYPK010096258.1:0-13314 GCA_963574355.1 Loris lydekkerianus
CGGGCCCATCACAGGGCCCGGCCCCCGTCCCCCCCCCCCCCCCATACTAGATCCTACAGGCAGGTCCCACCATGCCCACATAATTTTTTTTTTTTTTTTTTTTTTTTTTTGGTAGATACAGGGTATCACTATATTGCACAGGTGTTGAACTCCTGGCCTTAAGCTATCCTCCTATCTCAGCCTCCTAAAGTGCTGGGATAACAGGTATTAGCCACCATGCCCAGCCTAAATCAAATTTTAATAAATGATGTTTTAAAAATGTTTAAGCATAATATTTATCCCACTTATTATAAATATTTAGCAGTAGGTATCTGAGGGGTTTTTTTGTATCATGTATACATATTGGCATATTAAAGATGATTTATTCAGTGAAGGAAGATTATAGATCATGTCAAGTTTACCCTATAAGTTTTCTGTGTTCTTTAACTTTTCTATTAAGATTTCTAATAACAAAGAAGTGTTATTTCTTATAGTAAATGTAAGTTTGGTGCCTTTGGCCATATCTCAAGTCCAATATGATCTTTATAAATCTTTGTACTATCTGTCTAGACTTCTTCTTTCAATTAGAATACAGAACATGAAATTCTTGTGGTCTCATGGCAACCACAAATAAAACCAAGGCAAAATAGAAATAGTACATTTCCGTGGGGACAGCAAAAAATAGAATGCAAAAAGGTTTTGTTAAATTGAATTCTAGAAAAAAATTATCCATTTATAGTGAGAAGAGAGACTCAACGTCTTCTAAACCTGAGGACAGGCTGCAGGTCCAAGTACAGGTAGATGGGCTCCAGAGTAAGCCACATACGAACAAAGAGACTGCAAAAATGAAAAAGAAATACCTGGGCCTTAGATAATAGAATGGATTAAAGGAGGGGGGGAGTTGGAATATGAAAGAGAGAAATATATAAAAATAAATCATGTGACCCAATAAGTAGCTTTCCCTTAACAAATATTAAGTTTTGGATTCTCTTGTTCCTTTTCTCTATGACAGATTATTATAGCTAAGTTTTTGTGGAGTCAACTGCATTTGCTAATACTAATTTCCCTCTCATCCATCACTTCTACACAATTTCAGTAAAATGAAAGTTTGATCATTTGTAGAAGTGTAGAAAAGGGAAGATCAGGAATAAGTTGAATGTTCTGGTCTGAACCACGAAGTACACTTTAAGGTAGAGACTGTAGCTTCAAGTCACAAATTTAAATTGGTCTGTATGTTTTCTGTATATGTTATGTTCTATATATTTTCAGCACATATTTCCAATGAATATTTCCAATCAAGGGCATTCTCAAATGTAGATTCAATGAGAATTCAATGAGAATTCAATGAGAATTTCCAATCAAGGGCATTCTCAAATGTAGAGAGAAGTAACAATAGCTCCCACGTGTTCTCATAATTCTGCTACTGCTGGGGTTGAAACCACACAGATGAACCAAAAAAAAAAAAAAAAGAAGAAGAAGAAGAAGAAGAAACTGATATTGAGTTGTCTCCCGGATCAAATATTGTCTTATTCATAAAAAGATAGAAATGGGGGAGCAAAGATGGTAGACTAGAAGCTACTGGCACACACCACTCTCACCACCAGAGTCAAGAGCAGAGAGTAGATATTCACCTTCAGGAGCAATAAGAAAGAGAGAGCCTTGGGATTCAATAGAGAGGTGGCATGAGGTACAGAAGTCAAAGGAAAAGGAAATAGATAACCCTCTTGGCTGTATTAGAGGTAACTGGGAGATGCATACACACAGGAACTGGCATACAGGGCACCCCTGTTGCTTCAATCTCCCTGAAGACTTTGTAATCTGAGTTTCAAGAGGGCCCTTCCACCCCTGCAGGCATCTGGAGTAATATGGGAGCTGTCTGGAGACTGAGCAGCAGCATTGCTCCAGAAAGATGGCACAAAGAATCAAACAAAAAAAAACCTTTTAGGACATGAATAAAAAATTTCACTAAAAAGATAGATAGATATATTAAAAACAAAGCCCTTCTGGAAATGAAAGAATCATTTAGGGAATATCAAAATACACTGGAAAGTTTTAACAAAAGATTAGAACAGAAGAAAGAATTTTCAGATCTTGAAGACAAGGTATTTAGAATTAACCTATATAGTCAAATAGGAAGCACAAAGAATCAAGAATAATGAAGAAATCTCCAAGAATTGTGGGACTATGTAAAAGTCCCAAACGTAAGAATTACAAGAAAAGCAAAACACATGGAAAATCTATTTAAAGAAATAATGAGGAAAGCTTCCCTTGTCTTTCTAGAGACTTAAACATCAAGATATAAGAAGGCCAATAAACTCATTGAAATTTTATTGTAAATAGGACATATTGTCAGTGTGGCTAAAGTCAAAATAAGGGAGAAAATTCTATAAGGTGTGAGATGAATACATCAAGTAATTTACAAAGGAAAATACATCAAACTAACAGCAGACTTCTCAGCAGAAAACTTACAGCAAGAATGTTTATCTTATCCTTGGATTCTTTTTCTTTTCTTTTTTTTTTTTTTTTGAGAGAGAGTCCCAGTATGTCACCCTGTTTAGAGTGCTGTGGTGTCATAGCTCACAGAAACCTCAAACTCTTGGGCTTAAGCTATTCTTTTGCCTCAGCTTCCCAAGTAGCTAGGACTACAGGCGCCTGCCATAATGCCCAGCTATTTTGTTGTTGTTGTAATTGTCATTGTTGTTTAGCTGGCCCTGGCCAGGTTCGAACCCACCAGCCTTGGTGCATGTGGCTGGCACCATAACCACTGTGCTACAGGTGCCAAGCCTCATCTTTGGATTCTTAAACAGAATAATTGTCGGCTAAGAATTTCATATCCTGCAAAACTAAGTTTCATAAACAAAGGAGAAATAAAATCTTTACCAATCAAGAAAACTCTTAGGGAATTTTTCACTATTAGTTCTACCCTCTAGGAAATGCTCAAAAAGGCTCTAAACGCTGAAGAAACAATTGATAAGCACCAGTGTAAATACACCCCAAAGTAAAAAGTATCCATTCTATAAAACAGTAACACAAAGGAGGATAGAAAGCAAATGATCAACCCAAGGCCTAGAACAGTACTAATCAATACAACATTGAATGGGAACAGTCTAAATGCCCCACTTAGGTGACACAGATTAATAAATGGAACAAAAATACAACCCAAACATCTACTGTCTGCAAAAAATAACATTTAACTCTTTAAAAAGTTGCATAGACTCAAGGTTTTCTATGTCATATAAAATAGACTTAAAATAGCAAACAAGACAAATGTGTTAATTATATAATTATAAAGATTTTCATTAAACAAAAAGATATAACAAATTAATTATATATGGGCCCAACACCAAAGCTTTCAGATTCATAAAACAAATACTACTATGCTTGAGGAATATAATAAATAGAAACATAATAAAGGTAAGGGATTTCAACACTTCATTGACGAGCAAGACAGGTCATTGAGGCAGAAAATCAAGGAAAAAACACTGCACTTAAATGGCTCTAGAACAAACACACCCAACAGACATTTTCGGAATGTTCTACCTAAAAACTGCAGAAAGCGCAAAACACACAGTCTAAAGAGACCAAGGAAACATCATAATCAGACTCAAATTTGACACAGATTTTGGAATTATCATAAGGAGAATTTAAAATAACTGTGATTAATATAGCGTGTGTTCTGCTAGAAAAAGTAGACAACATGCAAGAACAGATGGTGATGTAAGCAGACTTAAGATAAAAACATAATTAAATGAAAGTGCCACAAATAAAAAAAAATACTGTAATAGAAATGAAGTCTAGTTTAGTCTAGACTCACCAGTAGAATAGACATATCGAAGGAGAGAATCACCACGCTTGAAGATAGTGTAAAAGGAAACTCAAGGGAATAAATTTTTTTTTTCTTTGCAGTTTTTGGCCAGGGCTGGGTTTGAACCCACCACCTCCAGTATATGAGGCTGGTGCCCTACTCCTTTGAGCCACAGGCACCATCTGGGAAATATATTTTTTAATAACATTCAAGAACATTAGAACAATTATAAAGGGTGTAACATACCCTAACATACCAATTATGTATGTGTAACATACCCTAACATACCAATTTATGTTACAAATTTATGTTACAAAGGGTGTAACATACCCTAACATACCAATTATAAAGGGTGTAACATACCATAACATAGTAGAACCTCTATAGTTGACCACCTCCTTAAGTTGACCTAATTTTCATAAATTGGATGTGCACCACATTTAACTGTCAGTATAGTAGGCCTCGTTCCTTATGTTGACCACCTCTATATGTTCACCAGTTTGTTACAGTTCCTTGGGTGATCAACATACAGATGTTCTACTGTAATTGGAATATGGCAAGAATAAGAAAGAAATGAGCAAAAGAAATATTTAAAGTAATATGGCTGATATTTACCATTTAGTTAGCATCTTCAAGCCCTTCTTTCAGTTTTGATAAATCCAGTAAGCAGAAAACTAATAAGAACATAGTTGATCTTAACAGCACCAACAAACAACTAGATCCAACAATGAAATCTATATTCTTCTTAAGATCACATGACACCTTTACTATGTTCTAGGTCATTAAACTCATCTTAATTTTTTTTTAAAGTAGAAATAATGCAAAGTATATTCTCAGACCACAATCTAATTAAACTAGAAAACAATAACAGAAATATAACAGTAAAATATAAAATATTTGGAGATTAGACAGCATACTTCCTAGTAACACACGAGTGAAATAAATTTCAAGAAAGTTTAAAAAATATGTTGAACTAAGGAAATACTAATAGAAACTTAAAACAATGAGAAGAAAGCAAATAAAGAGCAGAAATAAAAAAAAAGAAAACAAAAAATTAATAGAAAAAATCAACAAAACCAAAAGCTGATACTTTGAAAAAAAATGAATATTTATAAACCTCTAGCCAAAGTAAAAAAAAAAAAAAGATAGAAAGCACAAATTACTGAAATAAAAAATACATGAGACACATGAGTCTTCGTTTCACAGACATTAAAAAATAATAAAAGAATATTATGAAAAACTCTATGTTCTCACATTCAATAATGTAAAATAGACCCAAACTTTTGAAAGATACAAACTCCCCAAACTCACAAAGGGTAAAAGCATCATCTGAATAAGCCTTATCTATAAAAGAAATTAAATCAGTATTAGTAACCTTTCAAAATAAAAACACCAGGACCAGATAATTTCACTGGTGAATTCTACTTAATATTTAGAAAAGAAATGACAATTGTCTGTAATCTCTTTTAGAAAGTAGAAGGAATGGATTCCCTAGTCATTATGTGAGGCCGTCATTACCACAATGCCAAAACCAGATAATGACATTAAAAGAAAGGACAATGGGCCAGTATCTCTCACAAAAATAGATGAAAACATTATCAAAATAATAATAAATTAAATAGTATGTGAAAGGAATTATGCAGTACAACCAAATGAGTCTTATTTCAAGTATGCAAAGCTGGTTTTAAATTCAAAACTCAATTAATGTAATTCATCACATCAATAGGCTAACAAGAAAAATCATATGATCTCAACAAATAAATGAAAAAAAAGCATTTAATAAAATATAACCCCCATTTATGATGGAAACTCTCAACTAGCTAGGGATAGAGAACTTCTTCAATTTGATTAAAGAAAAAGGAAAGGAAAAAAAAAAGAAATATCTACAAAAAATCTACACTTAACATTATATTTAATGGTAAGAAACTAAAGGCCTTTGATCTAAGTTTGAGAACAAGGCAAGGGTGACCCCTCATACCACATGCAAAAGCCATAAAGCTATCTTTGCAGATGACATGAGAATTAATGGAGAAAAAATGAATAGGAAGAAAATGCCTCCTGGAACAAATAAACAATTACATGAGGATTGCAGGATTAAGGTCAATATACAAAAATTAAATTTTTCCTTATATAATAGCAATAAAGAATTGAAATTAGAAACAAAAGTCATAGTATTATCTACATTAGCTCAAAGAAATAATAAACTATTTAGGTAGAAATTTACCAGTACATATACACAATCTATATGAGAAAACTATAAAACTCTAATAAAGAAAATAAAAGAAATTCTAAGCAAATGGAATGATAGTCCATGTTTATTGGTAAGAAGACTTAATATTATTTTTAAAATGTCAATTCTTCGCAAATTGATCTATAGATCCAATGAAATTCCATTCAAAATTCTATACGTGGATATTACCAAGCCCATTCTAAGTTTATATGAAAAGGCAGAATGGTCAGAAAAGCCAAAAAAAAAAAAAAAAGAAGAAGAAGAAAGAAAGAAAGAAAGAAAGAAAAAAAGAAAATGCTGAAGTCATACAAGTTGGATGGTTGACCCTACCTGACTTTGAGACTTACTATAAAGCTAAAAAAAAAAAAAAAACTAAAGTAATGTGGACACCAGGATATAAGCAAGAGAATAAATTGATCAATAAAGTAGTATAGAGAACCCAAATAGACCCATACAAATATAGTTAACTATATTTTTGGCAGAGGAGCAAAAGAAACTCAATGAAAAATTAAGCAAATGTTGCTGGAATGATAGGACATACATCTACAAAAAAAAAAAAAAAAAAAAAAAAAAAAAAAAAGTAGCCACAAACCTTACACCTTTTAAAACAATTAACTCAAAATAGTTCATAGATCTAAATGTAAAGCACAAAACTATAAAAATACTAGAAAAGACAATCCAAGTGACCTTGGGTTTGGTTTTTAGGTACAATTCCAAAAGCACTATACATAATATAAAAAATTGATAATTTGGATTTTATTAAAATTAAAAATATCTATTCCACCAAAAGCATTCTCAAGCATTTTCTTGAAAGAATGAAAAGACAAGCCACAGAATGAGTAAAAATATTTGGAAAACACATCATATACATATGATAAAAAATAAATATATCCAAAATTATACAAAAGTTCTTAAAACTCAACAATTAAAAACCAAACAATTCAATTTAAAAAGAAAACAGAATTAGATTCTTCACCAAAGATGTACAGCTGGCAAATATGCATAAGAAAACAGCCTTAACATCATACACTAGTGGATAAGTACATATTAGAACAACAATAAGGTATTACTACACACCTATTAAAATGGCTAAAATAATAATAATAATAAAATGATAACCAATCATGATGAAGAGCAACAGGAAATCTCTTCATTGCTGCTAGAAATACAGAATGGTACCAAAACTTTGGAATATTATTTGACAGTATCTTAGAGGGGTAAACATGGTCTTACTATGCAATATACAATTGCAGTCCTAGGTATTTACTCAATTGAGTTGTAGAAGATCTCCACACAAAAGCCTGCACATAAATGTTTATAACACCTCTATTCATAACTTCCAAAAACTGAAAGTGACCAAGTGGTCCTCCAAATAATGAATGGATGTACAAACTGTGGCACATCTACACAGTGGAATTTTATTCATCAGTAAAAAGAACTGTGCTACTAAGCCATGAAAGCACATTGAGAGTTCTTGTCTCTATGAACAAAGTCATCTGACAAAGGCTACATATTCCAACTAAACATTCTGGAAAAATCAAAACTATAGATAAAGTAAAAGAAATAAGTAGTTTTCAAAGGCTTGGGGAAGGAGACAAGAGATGAATAAATAAAGTACAGGGGATTTTTAGGTCAATGAAATTCTCTTATATCATACAATGAAATTCTCTCATATCATACTATGATGGAGAACACATGTTGTTATACACTTATTAAAACTCAAAGAACTATACAACACAGAATAAGCCTTAATGTAAATTATGAGCATTAGTTAATCACAATGTATCAATATTGTTTCATTAGTTATAATAGATGTATCACACCAATACATAATGTTAACAAAAGGAGAAATTTGTTGGGGCAGGAAGCACATGGTAACTGTACCATCAATTCAATTTTTCTGTTAATTTAAAACTATCCAAAAATAAAGTCTATTAAGAATAAGTAAATAAGGTGATAGAACCAAGAAAAGAATTTCAAATAAAAAACAAAAGTTCAGAAATAAAGGCTAAACCACAATAGCAAATAAAAGAGAAATAAAAGGTATAAATAAAAAATAAATAGGAAAGTAAGAAAGAAATATTAGGAAAAAATTGACAAATTAAGGCTAGTAAAGAAGCTTCAACATATTCAAGGTGATCATTAAGTTCATATGCAAAATAAATAGTTACAATAGAATAGAGGTCTCTGAAGAAGGAAAGCAATGCAATGAAATAGACCAACAATAACCACAGCAAAAATCTGTAATTCAAGAAAATGTTCCAAACATAAAATAAAAACTTGAAACTGTGTTGAAAAGAGCTACTATGTTCCTGGAAAATGGACCCAGAACAAACAATACCATTGTGGTAGGCAGAATAATGTTCCTATCAAAAGATGTTTGCACCCAATCCCCAGAAAGTGACTATGCTAATGTTTGCACCCAATCCCCACAAAGTGACTATGCTACTTTGTATGGCAAAGAGACTCTCCTATTAGGATTAAGGTTAAGGACCTTGAAATAAAGAGATTATTTTATATCATGTGGGTGAAATGAATCTAATCCCATGAATCCATAAAGAAGTAGAACTTTTTCCTGGATGGGGTTAGAGGGAAATGTGACCACTGAAAAAGGATCAGTGAGCAATATGGTAATGCTGGCTTTGAAGATGGTGTAACTATAACAGGTGTATGAACTAAGGAATGTGGGCAGCCTCTAGAAGCTGAAAAACACAAAGAAACAAAGTCTTCCCTATAGAAATCCAGAAAAGAATATATGTCTGCTGATTACCCCAGTGAGACCCATTTTGGACATCTGACCTGGAGGACTATAAGATACTAAGTATGTGTTGTTCTAAGTCATTAAGTTGGGTATTATTTTGTTATAGCAGTAATAAAAAAATGAATATATCAGGGTGGTTCCTGTGACTCAAAGGGGTAGGGTGCCAGCCCCATATGCTGGAGGTGGCAGGTTCAAACCCAGCCCTGGCCAAAAACTACAAAAAAAAAAAAAAAAAAAAAAAAAAGAATATAACAAAAAATATTTAATTAAGCACAAGATTTTTTTTTTATTTCAGATTAATACAAAGGTACAAATTATCAAGTTACATTGTTTGTGTTTGTTGGATAAAATTCAAGTTATAGTTGAGTTCTTCACCTAGCAAGTGTGCCGCATACCCTTACGTTGTGCACATTAGGTGAGAGCTTACCAAGCACTGGATTTTAAAGAAAAAAATGTGTTTGGGCATTCAAGCAAGAAAGGAATTTAGATTGCAGTTAGACTTTTCAATGACATTGCTATTGAATGTCAGCAATGCCAGAAGGTGATAAACATTTTTAAGACACCAAAAGAAAAGTGTGAGATAAAGATTGTACATCCAGTCATCAACAAATTGTTAATATGTAGGTCTATGGTGACTATCCTTAAATCTTTCCTGAAGAATCTTCTAGAAAATAAGCTTTAGAGAACAAAAATGTCTAGAGAGATATTAAGGTTGAGATCGTTGTCTCCTTAAAAACAAAGCTTATTAATATGGGAGAGAGAAGATATAAATATAAAAACCTGAATTTAATTAGAAAGTATCAGTATAAGTTATGATATATTTTACCTTAAAAAATAAGAATCTGTATCAAGCTCTATAAACAAAATGACCACTGGAAGGCAGACACAGCCAGGGGTAGTTGAAAATGGAGCAAGATGGCAGACTAGAGATATCTTCTGTGCAGCCAATGGTGGTGAGATTGGGGAGAAAGGTTTTCAACCACCTCTGACTGGGGACCCTGCCCAGAAACATTGCTTAAGGGGCATAGAGAGGCAGCAGCAGACTTCAGGAGCTAACAAAGAGGTCAGGAGCAGTGGAGAACTGAACAGAAAGTGAGTACTTGCGTGTGGACAGAGGCTGGCCAGTTTGGTGGCACCATACTTGCTGGAGTTACTTTTAGAGAGTTTGGGGAAGCAAGTGATCTAGAACTGTAAGCAGGGAATGGGACTGAGCCACTGGGCAGAGCAAAGCTCTTATAATCATTAGGCTGCTAGCCAGGCACAGCCATTGTGGCATAGCTACCTGGGAGAAACAGCCCTCAAAATCCTAGTGTGATGCTGGTTATGGAGCACCTGCTAAGCTGGGCAGCCACCCATAGGAAGATGTGTAAAAAAGTGAATAAAACGTGCTTTCCTGGGAAAGCCACTGCATGACCAAGGGACACTGTTTGGAAAGGTTGAGGCATGTCTATTAAGTAGTCTGATAAGAGCTTCAGGCTCTGAATCCTGCAGAGATTGAGGACAAAGTAATCAGGAAGACAGGACCAAGGCTCCTTAACAAGACTGTGGCATCCAGCCCCCATCTTATATAGCCGCATCAATGTTTTGATTAGCATCTCATACCACAGAACATCACCTGTTGTCCAGACAATATATGGCAATGTTATTTTCTCCTTTTTAATTTTTTATCTGATAGATTTTTCTTTTTTTTTCCTTTCATATTTATAATTTTTCATTCTTTCTTCAATAGTAAGGACTCCATTTTTGCTACAGTTCTATTCTTTTCTTTTTCCAATTTTCTACCTTAAGGTTTTTTGTTTGTTTGTTTTGTTTTTCTGTATTATTAGTTTTCCATTTTTACTTTCTTCAATAATCAGGGCTCCATTTTTGCTATGGTTTTTCTATGCCTTTTATTCTTTCTTCCCTTTCCATTTCTCTTCTTTTCTCTCTCTTTTCATAAAGGTTTTTCTACTTTATCTTTACCACATAAATTTCTTAAATAACAAGATACAACCCCCTTTTATCTTATATAATTTTATCTTCAATTTTTTAATGTATTTTTATTATTATTATTTTATCTTTTTTTCTGATATGTTTTATTCTTTGTCAATCTGTATTCCATTTATGGAATAAAGCCTCACTCTGAGGCCTGGGCTGGAGTGCCACAGCATTGGGCTGGCTCAAGGTGACCTTGATTGGTCTAGAGGGTCCTTCTAGCTTGGCCTTTGGAATGATGCTATTGGTAAGTCCCCACTGCTATATAATGCTGGTTTTTTTCTTATCTATTTGGTGGAGGTGGGGTCTTATTTTTGCTCAGGATAGCAAGGAGCTCCTGACCTCAAGAGACACACCCATTCCAGTGCCCCAGAGGCTTGGAATTATGGGTGTAGGTCAAAGCGCCCTGCTAAACACCACTATTACTCCTATTTCTTTCTTTCTGTTCCTTTCTTATTTTGGCCAATTTTTCCTTTTACCCCCCTTTTCTTTTCTCTTTTTCTTTTATTCCTTCTTGCTCTTCACTCTTCTCTTCCTCTTGTTCCTATACCAAAAGGATACTTCAACACCTAAACCCTGAAACAATGTAATTCAAAGAGAAGGAGGAAGTAAAAGGAAAAAGTAAGGGAAGAAAGAGGACAAGAAGAAAACACTCACAAAGAGGAACTAGCAGAAAAACCAGGACAAACACTTCCCCCAATGCCCCCACCACCCAAACAATCATGAGGTAACTACTATAGAGGATTCCACCTATAAAGAAATGATGGGAATAATAGAAAGGGAATTTAAAATACAGATGGTAGAAACAACGAAGGAAATTGCTGAGAAAGTGGAAAACAATAAAAAAGAAATCCAAAAACTGAACCAAATAAGGGATGAAAGATATGAAGAATATAGAAAGGATATAGCAGAGCTTAAGGAATTGAAGCAGTCAATCAGGGAACTTAAAGATTCAGTAGAAGGTATCTATAACAGATTAGACTGTGGACAAGAAAGAATTTCAGAGCTAGCGGATAAAGCTCTTGAGCTGACACAGGCAGTTAAAGAGGCAGAAAAGAAGAGAAAGCAGAATGTTTGATCAAGGAATTATGGGACTTCATAAAGCATTTAAATATATGAATCGAAGGAATCCCTGAAAGGGAAGAAGGATGCCCCTGAGAAATAGAAGTTCTACGGGAGGATATTATAAATGAAAATTTAAGTATCACCAAAGATTCCGACATACTCCTTTTAGAGGAATATCATCTCAACTTGAACAGAACTTCTCTAAAAAAAAAATGACCAATTCATATAACTAATACCTAGAACCCAGGCCGTGGTCTCCAAGTACCATTTCCAGAGATACTTAGAAAAAAGAATGCCAAGGTTTGGGAAGAAAACAGATAAGTTTCTTGAAGTATCTTTTAAGACAAGATGTCATGAATGTATCCAAAATCATTCTAGTAGATTCAAAAAATATTAGGAGCCAAATTAAAATAGTTCTCACTGGCTAAAATGTCTTAATTTGATCATCAATTAAAATAATAGGTATAATATATGAAAACATATTGAACAAGTTTACATCCATAAGTTTACCCATAATACAAAAAGAAAGACCTGATGGGTCATTATCAAAATATGACAGAATATACCTTATCATTTCAAAGGTAAGTAGAAATAATTAAACATTTATCCTGCCTTTCCTCTATTAATGTACCCTTGGGTGGTCTAAGAGCAAGTTCACTGTTTAATAGTATTTCAGCTAATAAATGAAAAAGGAAGGACAATTAGAATTTCAACATCATGGTCCCCTTGTGAATTACCTGATCTAATCATTGCTCATCAATGTCTGCTTATATCATAAAAACAGAGAAAACCAGACCTGTTTTTCTACCTTCTAGTAGAACATACCACCATCTATCAAATAGTCTTGGAAAAATCTATATGAACTGAAATCTGATCGTAACTCTAGATTGAACTACTAGTGTCCAGGATATATTGAGGACAGAGAAACCTATTCAAAGACATAAAAAATAACTTGTTTTTTTTTTTTTCAATAACAATAGAAAACATAAGAAAAAAGGAATGGAGAAAGAGAAAAGCTAGAGAAAGAAATGAAAGATTTAAAGGAACTTAAAAAATTAATTATCACATAAGGACTTTTTGTATCCTGATTCAAACAATTATAAAATAAACATATTTATAGCACTTGTGAGAAAAATGGATAGTGTGCATGATTACTGAATATTGGATAATGTAAAAGTTGCTGTTCTTGGGAGGTAGAGCATGACGGCGGACAGGACGGACTTGTAGCCCACCTCTCCCAAGCCATCAGGTGAGAGGAAAGGGGGTCTGGACCTTCCCTGTGTATGGATTATTGGTGTGAATGGACAGCTGGAGATGCTCAGTGAACTGGCGGATTGCTATATATGAGGGGTAATTTAAAATCACAGATTCTGTTGTAGAGATTCTTCCCTGCTTGGCCATGCTGGCCAGCAGGCCCCTCCCTTACAGAGGACGGCAGCTTGCAAATGCTGACAAAACCTAGTTGAAAAATATTTATTCCTGAACTGAGGGAGGCATCCG
>CAUYPK010096259.1:0-28796 GCA_963574355.1 Loris lydekkerianus
AGAACTATGAAACTCTAAGAAAAGAAATAGCTGAAAATGTTAACAAATGGAAAAACATACCATGCTCATGGCTGGGAAGAATCAACATTGTTAAAATGTCCATACTACTGAAAGCAATATACAATTTTAATGCAATCCCTATTAAAGCTCCACTGTCATGATGTAAAGATCTTGAAAAAATAATACTTCATTTTATGTGGAATTAGAAAAAACCTTGAATAGCCAAGACATTACTCCAAAATAAAAACAAAGCAGGAGGAATCACGCTACCAGACCTCAGACTATACTATAAATTGATAGTGATCAAAACAGCATGGTACTGGCACAAAAACAGAGGAGCAGATGTCTGGAACAGAATAGAGAACCAAGAGATAAACCCAGCTACTTACTGTTATTTGATCTTTGACAAGCCAATTAAAAACATTGAGTGGGGAAAAGATTCCCTGTTTAACAAATGGTGCTGGGTGAACTGGCTGGCAACCTGTAGAAGAATGAAACTGGACCCACACCTTTCATCATTAACTAAGATTGACTCTCACTGTATTAAAGATTTAAACTTAAGACATGAAACTATAAAAATACTAGAAGAGAGTGCAAGGAAATACATTGATGAAATTTGTCTGGGCAAGTATTTTATGAGGAGGAACCCCCGGGCAACTGAAGCAGCTTCAAAATACACTACTGGGACCTGATAAAACTAAAAAGCTTCTGCACAGCCAAGAACACAGTAAGTAAAGCAAGCAGACAGCCCTCAGAATGGGAGAAGATATTTGTAGGTTATGTTTCCAACAAAGGTTTAATAACCAGAATTCACAGAGAACTCAAACGCATAAGCAAGAAAAGAACAAGTGATCCCATCACAAGCTTGGCAAGGGATTTGAGGAGAAACTTCTCTGAAGAAGATAGACACATGGCCTACAGACATATGAAAAAATGCTCATCATCTTTAATCATCAGAGAAATGCAAATCAAAACTACTTCGAGATATCATCTAACTCCAGTAAGATTAGCCCACATCACAAAATCCCAAGACCAGAGATGTTGGGCGTGGATGTGGAGAAAAGGGAACACTTCTACACTGCTGGTGGGAATGCAAATTAATACATTTCTTTTGGAAAGATGTTTGGAGAACACTTGGAGATCTAAAAATAGATCTACCATACAATCCTATAATTTCTCTACTAGGCATATACCCAGGAGACCAAAAATCACATCATAACAAAGATATTTGTACCAGAATGTTTATTGCAGCCCAATTCATAATTGCTAAGTCATGGAAAAAGCCCAAGTGCCCATAGATCCATGAATGGATTAATAAATTGTGCTATATGTACACCATGGAATATTTTGCAGCCTTAAAGAAAGATGGAGACTTTACCTCTTTCATGTTTACATGGATGGAGCTAGAACATATTCTTCTTAGCAAAGTATCTCAGGAAGGGAAGAAAAAGTATCCAATGTACTCAGCCCTACTATGAAACTAATTTATGGCTTTCACATGAAAGCTGTAACCCAGTTATAACCTAAGAATAGGGGGAAGGGGGAAAGGGAGGGGAGGGAGGTGGGAGGTGGGTGGAGGGAGGGTGACTGGTGGGATTACACCTGCGGTGCATCTTACAAGGGTATATGTGAAACTTAGTAAATGTAGAATGTAAATGTCTTAACACAATAACTAAGAAAATGCCAGGAAAAAACAATTTTGACAAATTAAAAAAAAATGTGCAGGGCTTTGCAATCATATAATGCAATCTAGGCTGGGCGTGGTGGCTCATGCCTGTAAGCCAGCACTCTGGGAGGCTGAGGTGGGTGGATCATCCGAGCTCAGGAGTTCCAGACCAGCCTGAGCAAGAGCGAGACCCTGTCTATAAAAATAGCCAGGTGGGCTCAGCGCCTGTAGCTCAGTGGTTAGGGTGCTGGCCACATGCACGGGGGCTGGTGGGTTTGAACCCAGCCTGGGCCTGCTAAATAACAATGACAACAACAATAAAAAAATAACTAGGCATTGTGGTGGGCCCCTGTAGTCCAAGCTACTTGGGAAGCCGAGGCAAAAGAATTGCTTGGGCCCAAGAGTTTGAGGTTTCTGTGACCTATGATGACACAGCACTCTACCCAGGGCAACACAGTGAAACTCTGTCTCAAAAAAACAAACAAAAAAAAGCAATCTAATACCCAAACTCTGTGGATAGGTGAATGAGTTTGTTTAAGTTTGTTTTGAATTTTCTGCTCCTGGCTAATTGAACTTTGATTCACACTAGAACCTCGTTCATGAGGGGCAATTGATTGAATTGGGTGGTGATCGGGACAATTGAGAAATTTTTGGAATTAATTTGAAAGGGGAACCATGTAGTTTAGTGCTGAGAGGAAGCAGATAGCCAGGTGTGGCTTGTCAAGGCCTTAAAAGGGACATGGGAGAAGCTTGGTTACTTCAAAACACAGCTGCTCCATCCTCTTCCACTCAGGTCCCGTGCTCTTGGGATTCCCAAGCTGACCAGTAGAACCTTCTGTTCCTGCCTGCTCTCCCTGCTAAATTCTGGCCTCAGAGGGTGTCTAACCTTTAGGTCTGGTCTCTTCAAAGTCCTGGCATCCTATTGGTGACCCAGACCCTGTGGACATTTTGCTTTGCTCCCCATTCATTATCTTCTGACCAAGACCTTGAATTCAGTTGAGGGACATTCTCTCCTGGGCCCAGGGCTTATACCTTCAGATGAGCTCCTGTCCCCTAAAATACAATCTACCCTAATTGTTTTGGACCCATTGTGGGAATCCCTTATGTTGTTTAGTGTCCTCATATATTTCCACCAGGTTTGATGTCCTACCTGTGCACCCCATGACATGTGACATTATGTATCCCTGATTTCTGGTGTTGCTTGTCCTGTCCACACTGTTACATGGCCTTTCCCATCAGTAGGAAAAACCTTTCTGGGAGGGAGTTATCCCTCAAGGAGGTTCTGCTCCTTAGCTCTTTGCTGCCCTCTGCTTGGTTCTGTGAGCCGGAGCCCAGTGCCCTTGCTCTACGTGGAGATCTTTGGGGAGCAAGCTGGCACCAAGATGCTCCATCCTTGTCACAGATTCTCTTTCCTTTTTCCATCTAGCAAACCCATAGTGAGGGTATTCTATGTGCCAGAAAACACACAAGACCCTGGGGCGCAAACATGAATAAACTTGGTCTCCATCTCCTGGGACACAACAAAGGGGAAAGACATGAAGTTAAACAACAATTAGAATATAGCTGGAGAAAGGCTGGGCCAGAGAAATACTGAAGACAGATGAATGATAGGGGGAAAGAGGTAGTTAGTGGAGGAGAGTTAGTTGGGGGAGAGAGGAAGTTGTCACTAAGGTTTTGGAAATTGAATTGGGTTTTAAAGGATGGTCAGGAGTGGGAAAATGGCTAGAGTTTTGGATAGATAGACTAGGCAGGATGGGAAGGATACTAGAAATTACATTTTGGTTGACTTAATAATGAACCATCTGGTGTGTTAGGGGACAGTGTCATAGATCATTTAAACTCATATCTTTGCCTTGTGGCTTAATCACTGGTGTCCTTTTATATTATAGTTCTGCTGCCTTGTATTTAAGCATACAAATATCCAAGAAAAATAAGCATCAGGATTTTTTCCTGTTTAAAACCAGGCCAACAAAATAATAAGAAAGAAAGAAATAGGGTTCTGTGAATATTTGTGTTTTCTGGAACTAAAGAGAATATATATTCACCTAAAAGCTGAGGAATTAGATATTTTCACTCTTGAATTATTTGGAATTTATGTGCTACACACCACATAATAACAAGTAAATACATTATCCCCAGAAAGCAGTTTTGTTCCTGTTGCTGGTGAAAAAAAAAAAAATCTCACTAACACTTCACCCCCCAATTATGCTATTCTTTCAGTGGAACAGTGCTCATCAAGATAACTGACAGTTTCAATAGCTGTTTGTAAAAAGTTGACATCCAGGCTGGGAAGCCTGCCTACACAATGGCACAGGCTGAGGATGAATGGAAAGTTAAGGAGCCTATCTGCCGGCCACCCCCAGCAGGAGGCCCAGTAAACAGCATCTGGCTTAGTAATACCGACAGAGAAACACTGAAACTCCAGAGAAGATGGAATTATTATATCTCAACCTGGATAAAAAAATGAAAATGGATGACTCTCAGCTTAACCTTTAAAGAAGTGAGTGTCTCATTATAAAGCGTGACCTCCTATGGCTGTGGCCTGTGTCTGAATTCACTTTTTGTTTCTGACTCTTCTCATACAATCAGCCTGCAGCAGGTGCTTCCAAAAGTTAGTTTAATTAAGCTGAATTTTATTGCCCTTTGGATGGAAACACAATCTTTATGTCTTCCTAGCTGGTGGAGCTCCTACAAAAGAGTTTGCTGAGCTGAACATTCCATGGCATGTGGATCAAATCAACACAGGAATGTTGGAGGGGCACTGTTTCTTTATCGTCACTCATTTTGTTTCCTTCTCGGCATTTCAGGCTGCCCTTGTTCTCGACAGGTCTAGTGTGATTGAGGGAACCACCAATGGCCTTTGTCAGCCCTTCCTGAGGATTTACCTCTTTCCTGAAATAGTTCATTGGTAACTGAGATGTGACACCAAAGATGAGACTGGTAGAAAGAGATACCACGATACACTACAGACAAAAGTCTGTTTCTTCTGGGGTATGAACGTCCACTAAAAGAAGTGTGGTGAAAATCTAAGAGAGGTGGAGAAGGGAAAGAGGGAAGGGGAAGAGGGAAGGGAGGGAGGGGGGTGGATGGGTGGAGGGAGGGTGATTGGTGGAATTACACCTACAGTGCATCTTACAAGGGTACATGTGAAACTTACTAAATGTAGAATATAAATGTCTTAACACAATAACTAAGAAAATGCCAGGAAAGGTATGTTAACCAGAGTGATGAAAATATGTCAAATGGTATATAAAACCAGTGTATGGTGCCCCATGATCGCATTAATGTACACAGCTATGATTTAATTAAAAAAAGAAAAGAAAAGAAAAGAAAATCTAAGAGAGGAATCCTGGGGAAGCCCTAGGCTCCAGCCAGCATGGTAAAGTAAGGAGGTCTGAAGTATCAAGGTTGCCATTCAAAGAGCCTCTCTCTTAGCTTTTTACAATCATAGAATATGGGACTGGAGTGTTTAGGTATTGTGTATTCAAGTTGTGTTTTTATGAGTGATCTATTTTTATTTTTTTGGCCATAGGAAACAGATACACTGACTTATAAAGGCTTAAAGAGAAGAGGGTCTTCTTTCCTTTCACACAGAAGCCTGGTAACATTGGTTTAGTAGCTCAGAAATCCATTTAGTAGCTCAGGATCCATTGTCACTGTAATTCTTTCTCTGTCACTTGCTGCCTCACAGTTGCAAGAGGCTGCTCTAGCTTTAGTTCTCATGGTCATGTTCAAGGCAAGAAAGTGGGGGCAATTGTTTAGGCCACATCTATCTCTTTTATAGGAAAGCAAAATTTTTCCAGAATTTCCCCCAGATGGCTTCTACTTATATCTCTTTATCCAGAACCAGATTAATAGACCTATCTCTAGACACAAGGTGAGGGGGTAAAGGCAGGGGGAGTGGATCCATTGCTGTCATGGATAGTATAAGGAGGCATACCAGCACTCAACATTAGTGGCCAAAATATTTTTAATAATATCTTAATGTTTATATGGTGCAAACAAGTAAGTTCTAGATTATTATGCCAATTATTATGGCCAGTCCCCTAGCAGAATATAAAACAGAGGTGGGTTATCTGGTTTTGACCACTCTGGGTACGTGCAGTTGGCTTTGGTAGTCCAGTGGGGTCATCACAGTGGGATCTATCTGAATTTCTACATATCATGATTATAAACCTAACAGTGTTAAACTATAAAGTAGATTCTCAGTATTTGTCCAGATTTTTAAGAACCCCCAGATTCACCAACAGCACTCCAATGAGCAACAAACTAGCAACTAGCCACTTTACCTTTATCCTTTACCACCTAGATACTAATTCCCCACACACCAGCTCCCTGTGGAGGAGATTCACATAAGTGCCTTAGCAAAATCACACATCATTTTGTGTTATAGTTGTCCAGAGTTTCTCGCAAATCATGAAAATTGTGAATGTTAAATTTGCAAATGGGAAAATACCTACGGTGTATTCTTCAAAACACTTTTATGTCTTCAGCAAAATCCTGGAGCATGCTGAAAAAAGTTTTCAGTATTTATTTAAGACAATGTTGAAATGGCTGTGTTACTTAAAGTATTTTATTAAAAAGAAGCATTAAAATAATATCATCCTCATCCACCTGTTGTCCTCAGACATTGTTCCACTTGAGAGATGACCAGGTCAAAGGCTGAGCTCCCTTCATCTTCTAGGCTTGAATTCTCTCCTAGTAGGTGGTTGGGAACTAGAGTCTTATAGGTTCAGGCTTTAGTGTTAGGGGTGGTGGCCTGGAGGTAAAAGAGAAGCAGAGTAAGGGTGATGGATGTAGTTTAGAAGAAAGGGCAGTATCAACCTCAGGAGGAGGGCTGGAAATTAGGCCTAGAGTTTCTCCTCTCCACCCCATTGTCTTTCTATACTTTCATCTGTTTTGTTTTTTAAACATCCATCTTCATAGACCACATTTCAGAAAAGAGAGTAGGTGCCAAGTATATAAATATACACAGAACCACACACATACCTGTACCTACCTATTTGTATATATTGGTATTAGGCCAACAAATTATCAATATGTTTGTACTTAAAAAATAGCAAGGCTTCTCTGAATGTCACAGAGTTAAAACCAGTATTGAAGTTACAGATTTTGTTGTTTAATGTGAGATATACGACAACTCTGTAAGAGTGGAAGTCCATCCATTAATTGAGGTATTCCCCCAATTTTGTAGATAATTTTCTTTTGAAGACTTATGCAAAAGTCAAATGGATAAAACTTCAACAAGATTGCATTTGGGTTCTGTTAGTAGAGAGCTGAAAATCGTTCTAACATCCCTAATTACACTTTGCCTTTTAGGCGTCTTCTTCAATGATATACATATTTCATAGGTGTCCTTTCATTTTGTTCTTTTTTTTTTTTTTCATAACAGAGTACAGGGTTGACCAGTTTGAAGTCAATGAGCGTCTGATTTAGGATAATGACTTATCACTTTGTACAGGCATAATGATTTCTACCTTTATCTCTATTGTATTGCGTTAACGAGACTTACGCTTCTTATCACAGCTATCAGCATTTTCATTTTTCTCTCTCCACTCGATTTTGCAACCTGCTAATAAGAACAAATGCAATAAAATATGCATATAATTGCACAAACATTGCTTTATCTTCAAAGATGTGGATGCTACTAAAATAGAAATATTAGTTAATTACCATGAAATAGCCATCCATCTAAAGAGGTAAAAAAGTTCTACTTATGGAATTCAATCTATAAAGTATCAATCTATAAAGTATTTATCATTCTATAAAGTATTGCTTTAAGGTTTAATGCATGGAAATGTATTATAGTTGGCTTTCAATTATATACTGTGTATCCAAAAACTGGGACCAGGAGCTAGAACTCCTAACTCCAAATATACTCATTAATTCATCAGCAAATATTTATTGAACATTCCCACTTTATGCAAGATGCTGTTCTAGGTTGTAGTGCTCTGTTTCGTGTGATCCTGAGCTGGAACCTCTGCTGACAACCCTCTGCCTAATCCCCCGGAGCTTCATCTCTGTGCTTCTCTGATCAGCTCTCTGGCTTTGTGCCTGTAGTGCGGCTTTTGGAAGAGGCTTTCTGGTTGTAACATCTACCCACTTGGATTACTCCCTTGGCTAGGATGGGAGCCAGGATATTTCAGAGCCCGAACATCTCTGTCAATGTGACTGTATTACTCTGCACTGTGGACTAGGGGCCTTGGAAGAATCTCTGTTGACTAATAATGGGAAAGGCATACAGACCCTATAGCCACGCTTCAAAATATAGCACGCTTGAGTGGTAACAAGTGGTGAGGGAAATTCTTTCCTATTGTTTTTCCTCTACATATATATATATATTTTATTTTTTTCTTGTGAAGCAGCTGATGGTCTGGTAGAAAAAAAATCCACCGCATTGTTAGTGAAATACCATGGAAAATTAGTTTTCTCTGTAAGAGAAAGGTTTGGTTCTTGAAAGTAGGCACTGAGGGCATTTGGCAGAAATCAGCATTTGTTGAACAGAGGTGGAGGAAGCAGGTTAAGTAGAGGGAAAAGGTAAACTGTGCTATGGGCTTGGCAAAGCTTTGGCTGACTCCATGTGGAACTTTGAGCACATGTTATCTACCAGAGTTAGTTTTAATTGGACTAAAATGTTTGGGCCTTTATACCACACCTCTGACAATTACTGAATGTGAGCTGTCCCCGGAAGAATGTTCTGGGGGGCAAGGTGGCTGTGGCAATCCCTGAGAGAGCCAATAACTGGGGGAACAAGCCCTTCCCTGATGGGAGATCTGGTGAGGCTTCTCTGCATGATAAATTTCTCAGTAAACTGAGAATAGAGGGGAACTTCCTCAGCTTTATGAAGGACATCTATAAAAACCTACAGCTTACGTCATATTTAAGGATGAATAACTGCATGCTTTCCCCCCTAAGTTCGGTAACAAAACAAGAATTATTTTTCTCATTACTCCTATTGAACATTATATTAGGATAATGTAATAAGACATGAAAAGGAAATAAAAAGCATATAGATTAAGAAGGAAGAAATAAAATTGCCTTTGTTCTCAGATGACATGATTTTCTACCTAGAAAATCAGAATCTACAAAGAACTCCTTAACTAATAAGTGATTATAAAGGTCAAAGGATACAAATAATATGAAAGTCAATTGCTTGCCTGTATACTAGAAATGAATGATTAGAATTTGAAATAGAAAGATAAAATTTATAATAGTACTCCCAAAATGAAATACTTAGGTATATATCTAAAAAATATGCATAGAATCTATAAATGGAAAACTATAAAACTTTGATATAAGAAATAAAGATCCAAATAAATAGATATTTCATGTTCATGGATCGGAAGACTCAATAATGTTAAGATGTTGCTTCTTCCCTACTTGATCTATATATTCAATGAAATTCCTGTCAAGATCCCAGGAAGATATTTTGTAGATTTTGACAAGCTGATACTAAAGTCTATATATAAAGGCAAAAGACCCAGAAGGAGGAGGACAAAGTTGGAGGGCTGACATTACCCAACTTCAAGCCTTAATACATGCTATGAGGCTGTGATAATGAAGATGATGTCATATTGGTGAGAGAATAAAAAAATAGATTAATGGGATAGAATAGAGAATCCAGAAATGGACCCACACAAGTACTGTCGATTGATTTGTGACAAAGGAATGAAGGCAGTTTAATGGAAAAAGGATAGTCTTCTCAAAAATGGTGCTGCAACTATTGGCTGTCCATATACAAAAAAGAAATGAATAAATTAAAAAGAAGACACAAACCAAAACCCAACCTAGACATAGACCTTACACCTTTCACAAAAATTAACTCAACATGGATCATAGACTTAAAGATAAAACACAAAACAGTGAAGCTCCTATAAGATAATATAGGAAAAAAATCCAGGTGACCTCTGATATATCAATGAGTTTTTAGATACAATACCAAACGCATGATCCATGGAAGAAAAAATTGATAAGGTAGACTTTATTAAACTGAACAAGGTCTGCAAAGACAGACTTGTGAGAGTCACTGTTAAGCGAATAGAAAGACAAATCATATTTTCAAAACACATATCTAGGAAAAGAACTTATATCCAAAGCATACAGGGAATTCTTAGACCTTAGCAATAAGAAAACAAAAAATGGGCAAAGGATCTGAACAGTCACCTCACTAAAGAAGATTTACAGATGACAAATAAATATAAGAAAAGATTCTAACCATCATTTTTCATTAGAGAATTGTAAATTAAATATGAGATATCACTACACACTTACTGGAATGACTAAAATTAAAACAAAATGAAATAGTAGCTGGTGCAAGAACCAGCAACTGTGGCTTTGGGAGGCAGTTTGGCAGTTTTTCTTTACTTTTAAAAAAATTTTATCTTATTATTGTTAATTTTTTTTTGAGACAGGATCTCACTCTGTCACTCAGGCTGGAGTGCAGTGATGTGATCACAGCTCATTGCAACTTTTAACTCTTGAGTTGAAGTGATCCTCCTGGCTAAGGTGCCCAAATTGCTAGAACTACAGGTGTGTACCATTACATTCAGCAAATTAAAAAAATTTTTTTTTGTAGATACCGGGCCTTGCTGTTTTTCCCAGGCTGGTATTGAACTCCTGGTCCCAAGGATTCAATCGCTTTGGCCTTCCAAAGTGCTGGGATCACAGGTGTGAGCCACCACATCTAATCACCAATTTCTTACAAAGCTAAACACAGTATTAAAATACAATCTAGCAGAACACACTCCTTGTTATTTTCTCCAACTGATTTGAAAACTATGTCCACATAAAAGCCTGCATGTGAATGTTGATAGCAGCTTTATTCATAATCACTCAAAACTAAAAGCAGCCAAGATATGCTTCAATAGGTGAGTGGATAAATTGTAGTTCATCTGTTCAATGGAATATTATTCAGAGAGAAAATGAAATGAGCTGTTAAGCCACAAAAGACACAGATGAATCTTAAATTAATATTGCAAAGTGGAGGACACTTGTCTAAAAAGGCTGCATATTGTTTAATTCCAATTATATGACATTTTGGAAAAGGTAAAACTATAAAGACAATAAAAAAATAAGTGGTTGCCAGGAGGAGGGCAGGAAAGATTGAATAGTTGAAGCACAGGGGACTTTTTTAGTGCAGTGAAGTTATTATACATAATATTATAATTGTTACAAATAATGTTATGTACTTGTCAAAACTCATTGAATTAGAGTGAACTTGAATGTATGTAAATTAAAAAAATCATTTAGGAAGTGAGGGAAATTTCAGGATAGACTGCAGACTGGTAAAACAATCTAGCTATATTATAGAAGTATGAAACAACCTCACCAAAAAGGGTAGGAGGGAAAGTTGCTGACCTAAGTAACTTTGGAAATGAATGGAATCTGTGAAACTAAAGACAAAAGAAGCTGTATGTAAGCATTTATTCTAGTTGATTAAGTTGTATCTCATGGGAATACAGGCTAACAATTCTGACACTGTTGCACATCTACATACATAGTATATTGGAATTGAACTGATAGCTTAATACAGATATGGATGGCTACATATAGAAATATTTTTAGGTGCATATATGTACTTGTGTTAGGATGCACACATATTTACATATATTTCCTTGCTTGCTCTGCTGAATGGGTCTAGTAACAACCCCATCCCAGTGACAATGAGTCACCTGGTGCTCAGATTACGGTTTTAATATCATTTTCCAATACAAAAAACAAGGTCGTCTGGGTCATTTGTGCATTTTCTTACTTAGAAAGTAAGAAAATTTTTGAACAAATAAACAACAACTACAACAACAAAAACAAATAAAATCCTCCAAACCAAAAAAATCCAGAAAAAGCCCCATTCCCCCACTGCTCCCCTAAAATAAACAAAAACAAAACTACAAAAAGGTCCACAATGAAGGGATATTTCCAAGGGACACAGGAGCTAACTGAAAGACTCCCAATGACCAACAGAAAAAAATTGATCAATGTAATAAAGTGGTATTGGATATACCCAAGATATAAATTCAACATGCATACATTCATGCTGATATAAATAAATGATTGAATAAATAAATAAACAAATAAATAAATAAATAAATGGGAGGGAGTAAAATACAAAAATATCCTGTGCAGAAGAAATCAGATGTTTTATGTTCACACTCTGTAACCCCAGGAGATGGAACATAACTCCCCATGCCTTTAGTGTGGGCTATGTGTGGCCACTTCTTCAGAAAAGTGAAGAGTGGAAATGGAAGGAAAAAGAGAGTAGCTTTGCAGTGAGAAACCTGGAGGTCACATCCTCTGTCAGGTGATTAAGGTCAAGATGAACAGTGAGAAGCCATGCTGACAGCAGGTACCTTTGATAGGATACGATAAGAATGTCACTGTAGCCCTGTGGTCTTCCTCTTCCAAACCCTGGTCTAATTCTGAGAAGAACGTCAGACAAATTCCAATTGTGCAACATTGTACAAAATACCGGATTGGAACTTAAAAACTGTGAAAGTCATCAAAAACAAGGAAATTCTGAGAAACTGTCACTGCCAAGAGGAGCCTGAAGAGACAAGATAATTAAATAGAATACATCCTCAATGGGATCCTGGAATAGTGAAAGGACATTAGGTAAAAACTAAGGAAATCTGAATAAAGTATAGACTTTTGTTAATAATAATGTATGAATATTGGTTCATTAATTGTGACAAGTGTACCATACTAATGGAAGATGTTAATAATAGTGGAAACTGAATGTGAGGTTTAAAAAATAAAGTTTATAATGAATTTAAAAAGTATGTTCCAGGCAATGTGCCAGACACCAGGATAAGTAAGACATGACCCTGTCCTCGTAGGGCTCCAGTTTGTGATTCAAAAATACAGTCTCATAGTCAACTCAGAAGCAGGAGCAAAGGGCTTTGAAAAACTAGGGTTTCATACCAATTGTCTGAATGCTTATTTCCCATGTCTTATACAAAAGTTGATGTTCTCTCTGACAAGAGTGTGAAAGGTTGGTTGAGTTATTTCTAGGACTAGGCTTCTGTTGCTGATGAACCCTTCTCATCTGTCCCCATGGTTCCCTTTGGTCAGATCCATGCCAGCCCATGCTGGGTACTCATCCTGTCTCCTCCTTTTTGCCCATGCACACCTGTTATCAGACGTCACTGAAGATTGAAGATATAGGAGAAGTTAACGTGCCTTAAATACAAAAAACATAAAAGTGTAGATCTGACTCCTGTTCTTAAAACTTCCTTGGCCACTCCACCACCAAGAACTTCTCACTGGCACCCCAATCTTTAGGCTCCAGCATCCTGCCATGGAGTCTGGTCTCATCTCTCACGTCTTCCCCTACCTCCAATATTCTGGACCATTTCTTCTGCAGCAGAGCTTTTTATTTCTTGCTGTCTTTATAAAGTAGGTTTGGAATCTCACTTTCTTCACTTAATTCAGCCTAGAAAAAAAATGTTTCTCTAAAACTGTTTTTCTAACAAGACAAAACAAATGGAATAAAAAATACTCAAGTGCCAACTGCTAAAATATTAATTTCTTTGCTCTGTTATAGCAGGTCAAAAAACAAATGGAGTGTTTCAAGTAAGAAAGGAGAGTTGCTAAGAATAAAGTGTCTGCTTCCTCTCCTTCTCTTGTCTGTTCTTGGATAACACTGCTGCTTTCACGTAGTCCACAGCAACACCCACAGCAGCCTTTTATTTCACTTCTGCATGGTGTTTCAGATCAGTGCTCTTCCTGGCTGTTTGACTTGGTTTCATCAAAGCTTTGCCCACTTCTCATCAATCAGCTTTGACCAGGGAGAAAGGGTCAACTTCACCATGGCCATGGCCAGGAGTTCCCCTAAACATGGGGAGCCATTGTTATTAGGATTATTGCTTATTTTATTGTTCAGGATGTATTTCCCCAGTTAGCCATAGCCATACGCTACAGCAATTATGTCAGTTTGCAGTCTGGCCTTCTTCCTTCTTCTCTTCTGACCACTCTCTTCTCCTGAAATGCAAAAGAGGGGCCCTATTTCCTCAAGTGTCTATCCTACTTGGAAGGAAAATCAGGGAGTATATTAGTAGTGACTTATTTTGTTGCAGGCTATTAGAATCTACTCCAACTGGCTTACCTACAAGAGGACAGTTTGCAAAATCAAGGGAAAAACTGAAGGATTCAGATGCTTGGCAATGAGAGGATTTGTGTGTATCTTCCCTTTTCTCGTCTCTCTCATTTTTTTTCTTTGTTTGGCTTTTCTGCAGGTAGGTCCTCGCTGACAGCCCCAGATTCTTATCCTCCAAGCTCAGCGACACCAGCAGAAACAGAGTGACTGCTTGTCCGAAAGGTCTGTGCATCAGTTCCAGGGAAGAGCTGGGGGCAGTCACTTGAAGTCACACCATCTGTTCCTGGACATGGAGGATTCTCGCCCGGCCTAGGACCCTTGCCATCTCTGAGGAGAATGGTTTAGGGAACTATAACCTCAGAATAACAAGGAATGGAGATCAGGCAGACAAATCAGCCCATGTCTGCTACTGAAAGGATGCTGCTTTTTCTTGCTGGGGTGACAAGTATAAGGCAATTCCTAGAAAAACAGCAGAATAGAGAGTGAGGTTGCTGAACATTGTAGGCCGGAGCCTTCTGTCTTCAGAAGCACTGATCTTGTGACTCCTTCTCAGAAAGAGAAGAAAGCAGTGCCCAGGCATGGCAGGATGTAGGACTTGGGTGGGAGCATCTTCAAGGAGCAGCGTCACGTAGGAGGGCCTCAGCGGGACCTGGAACCTCAGCAGGAGCAGCCTCGTGGAGGTAGGAGGGTCTCAGCGGGACCTGGAACCTCGGCAGGGAGGGGTGTGGTATATTTTGTGCACTTGGCCTTTTATCTACTAAGCCTCCATGCACTATGTTCCTCATTCTATGTTATCACAGCTGGCCATGAATGGGGGCAGTCCTACCCCTAGAGCTTCTATAAGCCTGGAAAGGGAGTATGAAAAGGTTATTTCTCTCCTGCCTGAGAGGTTTGAGGTCCTGTCTCCTGGGGGGCTTTCCTAGTTCTGAATAAGAAACTGGCTAAAAAGGCAGCATATGAGTCTTTTTTTTTCTTATTAATGGTTGCAGTAGATTATAAAATGGAGCCCAGCAGGCGTGGAAGGCTTGCATCCGTTTCAAAAGTGCCGGTGCATTCAGAAGCCAAAGAGAGTCTTTTGAGAGTACATTGTGAAGAGTGTTGTCAGTGGTTTTTGTAAGTGCAAGCCCTGGAGGGGAATCTGGACCCCTCCAACTGGTGTCATTTCATTTTCAGTTCCAATCACAGTCTTGGAGAGTCAAGTCAGAGTCTATCTGGGGGTCTCATTTTTAGGCTCATGAGAAGGCTCTACAAAACTCATTCAGAAAACATTTATTTGTGGAGGTCTTTCTATATGCAGGGCCTGGGGCTAGGGGCTGGGGGGCTGCGCATTCCTGCCCTCAGGGAGCTCACAGACTAAACCATAGAAACCCGCAAATCATGCATAGCTATAGCATAAGACTGAACACGAACAGAGCTCTGAGGAAGGTAAAATTCAAAGACTTGGCGTGGGGGAGAGAGACATTTTCTTTAGCCAAGCAAGGTGAGGAGATAGCGAGTAGAGAGGGAGTGTGTCTAGGACCTCCTTGGAGTCCAGAGAGAAACATCAGAAAGAAACATACAAAGAGGGTCTCTTGCCAAACCATAGAATATGTTAGTGATTTCATGATATCTCCTAAGCAGGCAATCAAATGTCTCAGGATTGACTTGAGACAGGGAGTTTCTTGAAAGAGCTAAGTACAAATTAACACACCTTCTTACCTGTTATATTAGTTTCCAATACTCCCCAAGTTCAGACTTCCTTCTCCATTCTCTACAGTAAGCCCCATCAGCATAAACAGCAATGAACCTGCCAATAAAAATCTCTGTCCCAATTAGGAAAGAGTAATGGGCGACCTTGTTCAGTAATCTTACCTTTTTGTGACATGTAAATCCCTCTCATGAACGCTGAAAAGTTTCCTGATGGAGCCAGGCTATAGTTGCCAGATAAAATACAAGTCACTCAGCTAAATTTTATTTTAGATCAACAATGAATAACTTTGCAGTGTGTCTTGGTTACCCTAATTCAGGTTCTCTTGGCATCTTGGTGCTAAATGGACAGCATGGGTTCTTCCCCATATCCAGCTTCATTAGATTAAATAATTATCTACATCACGTCTGATGAAACAAGCCCAACCACTCCTTCCTTACCCCAGCTCTCTAGAGTGTGATAAAAGGGATCTTATGCTTAAATCAGAGCAGGGAGAGACACTAGATGAGGGTATATACTGACACAAAATTACTTGGTCTTGGTTGTGTTAAAGGTTTGATTGCCTTTGAAACACCATCCTAGGGCCCAATTTTTGGGAGGGCTTCTTACTGCACCCCTCAACTGTATTGATCCCTACTAATTTGAATTTATAGCACTATCTTATTGTTCAGTTTAATTTTGTGTTGCTGTTCCTTTGAAGGATTGAATATACTCCATATCTCTTTATATAATTAAGAACCATAAATCTGTGCACTGCTTCCACATGCTTTTTCCATTTGAAAGAGGACATATTAAGAGGGCTGCCCCAGATTGGCCTGGCTCAGCAGGGCACATCTCCCCAGGGCTTGTCTGGGGCTCCCTCCCAGCTCCTGCGTCTCCCTTGTGTCTCTGGTCTGTTGACTTGATGCTGCTCTGGCAGTCACAGAAGCCCCAGGCTGTGTGTCTGCACCAGTGCACCCATCCACTTACCCTGATAAAGTGAAAGCTGACTGCACAATTCTATATAATTTATGGCTTTTCTTCCAGCTACAAGAAATATTTTATTCCTCTTCACCTGGGGAGTTGATGCAAGGCAAGTGTCTTCTCGGTTTTATAGTACAGCAAATGGAGATGTGAAGACATATAATTGGCTGTCTGAGCATCCAGAGAGGCAACTTCTGAGTCTAAGTGTATAAGCTGTTGACTGTGGTGAGTGTACCAGCCACAAACTGGCCCAGCTGGGTGCAGAGGCAGCATGCTGTGGGTGGAAGCCTGTGCTAGGAGCTCCAAATATGTGTCATCTGTTTCTAGCTCTACATGGATTTGCTGAGAGAGACCAGGTGGGGTACTCTCCAGCTCTGGGCCTCAGGTTCATCATCTGAAGTCCTCCTTCACACCATGGTGAAGGTCTTATACTGTGGATGGAGAAGGGAAGGAAGTTAAATTTGTGTAGAAAGAGCCCTGGCTTATAGAGTAAACCTGAGAAAGTCTCAGCTGTACTTATGTGTAGCTCCAAAGTAGAGATCACCTATCAGAGAGGATCATATGTCAGACAAAAACTGCCAGGCCCCAGTACCCCTGTCGTGTCCAGTCACGTGTCATCCTGGGGAGACCCTGGCCTTTGCTTGAGCACTGGGGTGCATCACCAACGCTCCACAGCCACTAGTGTCAGCTGCCTGCCCTCCTCTTGGCAAACTCACTTGAAATCTGGGCCATGTAGCTAGGTCTATGGTTGCCACAACTGGTTAGTTTGGGTGGTTTCATTCAGAGCTGCAGGATTATTCTAAGCCCTTCTAAAACCATTGCAGAGCTGAAGACTTAATTACTACAGGCTAAAGCAATATTATACTCTCTCCTCCCAATATTTCCTCATCTATTAAATTATTAAAGTACTTACTGGAGGCAATCTGTTCTTCTTTACTGTAGGATATTTAAAAATGTATTTCCTTTATTGTATGCAGAATCTGTATAATTTGATACTTATTTGGACATGGGTTGGGGCCAAGTATAAAAACAATGAAGAAAATTAATATTCTTAGGTGTTTGTGGGAAGAGAGACAATAAAGAACAGATTTCATGGGAGAAAAGAAGCATGTGAAATTTCCAGGGGCAGCTCATGTTGGTCCAGGTCCTCTGAGAAGGTGTTGAGACTGGATTAATATGCAAGGATTTTATAAGGTGATAGACTTGTGGGAGAAAGTGGAGAGGGAGTTAGGAAAGGCTGGGAGAGCACCAGATGGCCAGGCAGATCTGACCCCATGTGAAGGAGAGGGTGAAGGAGGTGATGCAAGGAAGGTCCTTGAGCCCAAGACACCTGTTAGAGGAATTCTGCATCTCGCAGGACTGGGCCTGCCTTAGAAGTCAGCAGGGAGCTGCTCATGGAAGTGTGGCCTCAGCACAAATGTGTCCATGAATTTTAATACACAGCGGCTGGGGCCCTTGGTTAGTTATACTTCCTATAGGCAGAGGGCTGAGAGGAGCTTTCTCATGGCTGCTACATGTCCTAATTTATTCTGCCTCATATGACAATCTCCATGACTTTGTCCTTCCATATGAGTGGTCATGGCACTTTGTTGGGAGTGGCAGAAATTGAGGGACAATTGTGTAATACTGTCCTTGCGTAAGAAGTTTCTTGGGATCTGTAAGTTCTTAGGATTTGATAATATGAATACATTTTTGAGCTATTCTTAAAGTGCCTATCAAAGAGCCACACCCCTTCTCCAGTTCTGTTGCCTTATGGGCATAAGACCCTTGAACTATCCCAGGACCTCCAAGGGTCTACATACAGACACTTGTGGTGCCCTGTAGCTGACGTCCACTTCTAATTTCAGCCCTCAGTGGGGGTGATTCTGTGGAGGCTCAGATTCACTTGGCAGCATCCTGCCTGAAGCACAGAAGTGTGGAGTTCTTTTCTGCTTTCTATCCTCGGGGTCTTTCTGAGCTTCCAGAGTCTGCTGGGTTTCTGCAAAAACTTCCTGGGAATGTCAGAGAGTTAATACCCCTGAGGTCAATCCTTAACCAACAGAAGTTGGGAGTCTTGCCCTGGCTCATTGTTCTTCTAGAAGGCATTCTGCACACACCTCTGGAGCTTACAGAGGAGCCAAGCCCTTTGGCCAACAACTGTAACACCAACTATGCGCCCTGATTTGGTCTTCTTTCCCTTCCTGTCTTACTTTCTTTCATTCCTCGCTTTTTTTCTTCAATCACCTGTGATCACCTCCAAATAAACCACCTGCACTCAAGTCCTGCCTCAGGCTCTGATTTTAGGGTAAACCTAGACCCTACACCTGAAAAGTGTGTCCTATTAGGAACTTGTTATGAATCATGAATGAAGACAGGGGAACTTTTATTTTTGCTGCTAAAGCTTTCTCTCTACTTCTTTTAAATGATGTGGCAAGTTATGGTGCTTTGTTAGGAGTGGCCTGAAATTGCCAAGGGGAAGGGTAGTTGGTGCAAAGAGACAAAGGGAGAATTGGGCAAAACCCATGATTTCCAGGTGACTGCCACACGTAAGGTAGCCTAGAGGCTCTTGCTTACATATTTCTAAACTGATATTCTCTTCACTTGTCTTTTCTTTGGCAATGCTTAGCCTGAAACCATCCCCCCCTAAATAAGTTACATAGAAAACTGAAATTCTGAGCTGTGGAGCAGCAGGTTGTATTGCTCCCAGTAATTTCTGGGCACCCTCAGCTATCTTACTTCTTGGCTATTTGCTTAGACTTGTAATCATTCTTAATTTTATCTTTTATTTATATCTCCCAGGTTCTACATTTACCAAGTCCAAAAATGACCCAATCACTAAAGGTCACTTTTTAAAAATGAAAATAAATTAGCATATTAGTCATTTTTAAGGGTGTGGTTTAGTGGCCTTAAGTATATTTACATTCTTGTGCTACCACCTGTCCCCAGAGTTCTTTTCATCTTGCACAGCTGAAACTCTATGCTCCTTGTATACGAGCTTTGCATTTCCCCCTTCCCTCCAGACCCTGGTATCCATCATTCTACTGTCTGTCTTTATGAAATAGAGTCCAGGGGTGGCGAACAAGTTCTACACAAAGAGCCAAAATTTTAAACTGTGAGAGTCAGAGAGCCACACCACGCAGTGACCTGCGAAAACAGACAAACACTCACACAAAAGCATGTAATTTTAACAATAATATATTAAACACATAATATAACATGCTCAGTCAGGTGTTTTTTGTTACCTTGTTGCAGCCGCGTGTTCGCCACCCCTGAAATAGACCATTCTAGATACCTCATATAAGTAGAATCACACAGTATTTGTGTGTGTGTGTGTGTGTGACTTGCTTATCTCATTGGCATATTGTCCCCAGGGTTTATCAATGTTGTTTAATGTATCAGAATATTTTTCCTTTTCATGCATTAATAATATATGTACATACCACATTTAGTTTATCTCTGTACCTGCTGATGGGTGTTTGGTTTGCTTCTACCTTTTAGCTGTTGCAAATGATACACTACTATGCACATGGGTGTATATGGCTCACTTTTGATGCCCTTTCCTCCAAGAGGTTTCCCCCTGTAATTATTCCGTCCAAGTTAGAAGGTGAGCAATGGTGGGGGCAGTGTCTCATTCATCTTTTTATCCCGTTGACCAGAGGCTCTATCACACATTGGGCACTTAAGTCAATGACTATTAAATTCCTGGATTTTGCACCTATTATAATATTTCCCCCAAAGCTAAAGGGATGCTGAATTCCCTTAGCAGTTTGCCTGTAGCATTCTGTTTTACTATATGCAGTAGTGAGCTGTAATGTTCATTATCCAATTCTTAACTCCTTGAGTTGAGAGATGTCCAGTTAATGTTTACTGAGGGGATGTTTGTCGCTGTCCATGGTCCTGGGCTACATGGTGTCTCCCAGCTTATAACCCAGTTCTCACCTTTCTCTGACATCTGTATCTCCTCTGAGCATCTAATGAATTGAAGAGTCCTCCTGGACTTACTGTCTCTTGTTGCACTCTGCAACCAATTTCTGCCTAAAATCTTGGAAATTCTGATTCAAACTTGCAATTAGGCTTTCCTAATGAATCATTCTAATCTACTGACAGTAAGGAACAGGTTTGTGGAGAAATTAAGTGAGCTGGTATATGTAAAGCACCAGCAGAGGGTCTGGCTCATGCAAGTTCACAGTAAATGGATATTTTTATTAAGCATAGCACCATTTATTATGTACAATTATATATTATGATATAAATAACATGTGTGTATATAATATACACATAATTATTTTAATATTTATGCTCTTCAAAAATTATATAAGGCCTATGATGCTAAAAGTTATGTACATAAAACAATTATTGAATTAAGAATAAACCTTAAGAGTAATGTATGGGAGATAGGGAGATCGTAATGTCTGAATTCTAGGCTAAGAATAGTTGCAATACTTAAGCATTTAATTTAGCTGTGAGCCACACAAAAAAAAAAAAAAAAAAAAAAAAAAAAAATCAAAAAAGCAAAAACCAAGAAATATATCTATTATCTCTTTCTCTCATATTTCATGGAACAGAAGGAAAGAGATAGCCACCTCCATGTCTGAGTAATGAGTCATAGTGGGGGCCTGATCACTTCTCTTGATGTTTGCTGGCCAGCATGGAATGAGAACAAGGGGAAAAGGGATTGCAGATGGAGGCTGGATGCTGGCTCCTCTGTTTTATATTTGTTGGAAAGAAGTTAAGGTATAATCAGATAAATAATCCCCTTTTTATGAGTCAGAGTAAAACTGTTTCCTTTGCAGTGGTTGTGGTGCTTGGAAGGCCAAAGATACTGACTGGGTGGAAGGAAGAGTTACGAGGTTGATACAAATAATACATGCGTAAGCAGACAATGCTGTGTTGGGGAAGGCCTCAGAGCTGACACAGGTTCCTTGGCCTAATTGGCTGAACTACTTTCCTTGGCACTAATACCAGTACTCAGTCCAGGCATTCATCTTCTTGTTATGTTTTCCTATGAAGTATTACATAGGTTTGAAGATGTATCTGGTACAATCAGATCAAGAAATTTGTATCATTAAGGATTTCAGAATACCTTTCCTATACCTACTCAATAAATATTTCTAGAAGTATTCCTTGGGACCCTTCCTCGCTGTGCCTCCCACCCAGGGATGGAGAATTACACCATCACTGTCATCAACTCCAAGACTACAAGTGTGACCTCAGTCACGATGAGTGCCTGGGATTTCACCATCAGAACATGATGGCGTTAGCTTAATTCAGGGGCCTGCAAACATTTTCTACCATTGTCATAAAATCTTTCCAGGCCTTAAAATCTCTCTCAAAATTACTCAGCTCTGCCTTGTAGTACAGAAATAGCCATAGACATATCAAGGAATGGATATGATTGTGTGCCAATAAAACTTTATTTATGGATACTGAAATGTGAATTTCATATAAATTTATACAACATCACAAAACATTATTCTTCCTTGATATTTTTCCCCCAACCATTTAAAAATGTAAATACCATTCTTAGCTTGTGGATCATACAAAATCAAGTGGTGGCCAGTTTTAACCCACAAGCCTTAGTTTGCCTGTTCCTGGCTTAGTTCATATGTAAATCTCTGCATGTGGACTCAGGCTTTAAACTATTATCTGTCCTTGGTATCTCCCTGTGAAAGAAAGAACCACATGTATTTATGGAGGGCAAGAATAAGGAGATATCCTCAGTGAGGGAATATCTTTGAGATTCTCTTGAAGATTCAGGGAATCTTTGAGACCACCAGGGCCTTGAGGTACAGAAATCTCAGCAGAGGGGATTGAAGATAAGGTATAGTGGCTTTGGAATAAAAGATCTTGATTTAAATTGCAATTCAGCCACTTCCTAGCTATGTGATCTGGGATCAATTATTTGATGTCTCTGAGCTTCTTTCCTCGCCTGTAACAAAGGGGTAATATCTTTACAGGATGGCTGTGAAGATCGGAAGAAATCAAATGCCTAGCCATGGTGTTGCCAGGGTCTGTTACTCTGCCTGGGACATAGTGGTTACATGTCCTATATAACTGTGGTTGGCATCCCTCATAACCATTGTTGGTATCCCTCATAACCATTGTTGGTGTCCTACATAACTATTGGTGTCCCTCATAACTGTTGTTGGTGTCCCTCATAACCATTGTTGGTGTCCCTCATGACCATTGTTGGTGTCCCACATTATTGTTGGCGTACCTCATAACCATTGTTAGTGTCCCATATAACTATTGTTGGTGTCCCACATAACCGTTGTTGGTGTGCCTCATAACCTTTGTTAGTGTCCCTTATGACCATTGTTAGTGTCCCACATAATTATTGTTGATGCCCCTCATAACTGTTGTTGGTGTCCCTCATAACCATTGTTGGTGTCCCTCATGACCATCGTTAGTGTCCCACATGACCATTGTTAGTGTCCCATATAACTATTGTGTCCCTCATAACCATTGTTGGTGTCCCTCATAACCATTGTTGGTGTCCCACATGACCATTGTTAGTGTCTCATATGACTATTGTTGGTGTCCCTCATAACCATTGTTGGTGTCCCTCATAACCATTATTGGTGTCCCTCATAACCATTTTTGGTGTCCCACATGATTATTGTTGGTGTCCCACATAACTATTGTTGGTGTCCCTCATAACCATTGTTGGTGTCCCTCATAACCATTGTTAGTGTCCCTCATGACCATTGTTAGTGTTGCACATGACCATTGTTAGTGTCCCATATAACTATTGTTGGTGTCCTTCATAACCATTGTTGGTGTCCCTTATAACCATTGTTGGTGTCCCTCATGACCATTGTTAGTGTCCCACATGACCATTGTTAGTGTCCCATACGACTATTGTTGGTGTCCCTCATAACCATTGTTGATGTCCCTCATAACCATTGTTGGTGTCCCTCATGACCATTGTTAGTGTCCCACATGACCATTGTTAGTGTCCCATATAACTATTGTTGGTGTCCCTCATAACCATTGTTGGTGTCCCTCATAACCATTGTTGGTGTCCCTCATAACCATTGTTAGTGTCCCACATGACCATTGTTAGTGTCCCATATGACTATTGTTGGTGTCCCTCATAACCATTGTTGGTGTCCCTCATAACCATTGTTAGTGTCCCACATGACCATTGTTAGTGTCCCACATGACTATTGTTGGTATCCCTCATAACCATTGTTGGTGTCCCTCATAACCATTATTGGTGTCCCTCATAACCATTTTTGGTGTCCCACTTGATTATTGTTGGTGTCCCACATAACTACTGTTGGTGTCCCTCATAACCATTGTTGGTGTCCCTCATAATCATTGTTAGTGTCCCTCATGACCATTGTTAGTGTCCCATATGACTATTGTTGGTGTCCCTCATAACCATTGTTGGTGTCCCTCATAACCATTGTTGGTGTCCCTCATAACCATTTTTGGTGTCCCACATAACTATTGTTGGTGTCCCTCATAACTAATGTTGGTGTCCCTCATAACCATTGTTGGTGTCCCTCATGACCATTGTTGGTGTCCCACATGACCATTGTTAGTGTCCCACATAACTATTGTTGGTGTCCCTCATAACTTGGGCTGATGCTCATCCAGACTTGTTTTTGCTTAAAACCCTAAAGGAATGTGTTCCAGGGATGGGAAAGGAAGCTGGACAAACTTCCTTCTAGGGGGAGTCCAATGGACAAACTTCCTTCTAGGAGGAGTCCAAGGGCATCTACTGAGGAGCAGGGAGGTCATCTGTAATTAGTGGGGCATAGCCAGGAGTGCAGGGGAAGGCTTGGGGGAGGATGGAGACTAAGGAAGGATCTGTGCCAGGAGGGTTGGAGAGCGGAGTGACAGAACCAGGAGCTGGGGAGAATCACAGCAAGAGCTGGACCATCCACAGAGGGACAGAAGCAGATTCAGGGCAGGTCAGGGGAAGGATCCCTCAAATGGATGTATAGGCCTCAGGAGCAGCACGCTAGGACCCCCGGTATCCCCAGATGAAAGCCCAGTTAGTAGGGGACAGTGTGCAAAGGCCATCACTTGGTGATTTGCCTCAGACTCCAGCCTGGGGCTCCTTGCTCAGTTTCACCCAGTGGTAGAATTTCACTAATGCATCTCTAGCACTCAAAAGATCACATATCACTAGTACTCTGTACATTAATACAAATTTGATATTAAGCGAATGAAGGGCTGAAGCCTCTGATGGCTTGTCTGATTAAATACCTTTGGGTACAAGAAGAAGAAACTCTTAGATTGCACTTACATTGTCCCAGGTAAGTGAGCTTTACTATAAAGATATAGGACAGTGCTGTTCCACAGTACTTTCTGCAAAAAGTTTGTGATGGAAATTTTACCTGCACTGTTCCATATGGTGGCCATTAGCCACACACAATTACTAGGCACTTGAAATGTGGCTAGTGTGACACTTACATTTAAATAGTTAATGATTACTATATTGAACAGTAAAGATGTATTTTTCAAAGAACATTTTGAATAAATGTTGTTTGTGTACTATCCACCATCAATCAGCAACTTCCTTCTATGTGTCTGATTTCCAGTTTCTGAAAGAGAGGGACAGAATCTGACCAGTTCAGCTAATCTTTACATAGCTTTGGGACTGACTACCTTTGGGGCAGGTTGTCAAGCCCAGTCTGGCTAGAGATAGGGGCAGGGCCTGTGATATGAACACAGCCCTGGAGGCCACAGGACTGTGAGTGAGAGGATTGCCTTAAAATGGGCCTGGGTTATCCAATGTACTCAGCCCTACTATGAAGCTAAACTATAGCTTTCACATGAAGGCTATAACCCAACTATACCACAAGACTATGAGGAAAGGACCAAGGATGGGTTGGGCCACATCTATGGTGCATATTTTTATCTATAATAAAAAAAAAGAAAAGAAAATTATCACTTGCATTCTATCAAGATATGTCTCTCTATCGTTAGCTTTTACCTGTTATAAATCTCTCAAGTTTAGCTTTTCTGGTATTTTCTTTTTTGGATTTCACAGAACATTTGGACTCTCTAGGTTTATGAATTTTTTTAACTCAAATTTATAAAATTTTCTCCCAGCATTTCTTTTCAAAAATTTTTCCAACAAATTCCCTCTCCTCTCCTTCTGAGATTCCAATTGTATGTACACTAGAGTGTTTGATGTGTCATAGACACATAAGCCACTGTATTTGGAATTGTAGCATTTCCTTTTGGCTTTTTAAAAAATGTGTTTCATTTCTCTATGGATAGAAATTTCTCTATGGAGATTCCTCATCTGTTCACTCATTATGTCTATATTTTTTTCTTAAGTCCTGGGACATATTTATTAAAGTCCCTGTCTGCATATTTTAAGTACTGGGCCATATTGTAGTATGTTTGCTTTGGCTACATTTTCTTGATTGTGAATCTCATTTTTCTCCCTTTTTAGTTGTATAATAATTTTAAAAACTTTTTTTCATATACTGGATGTTGCAAAAGATGCATCATGAGTTTCTGAATTACTCTGTCTTCTTCAGGAATGTTAAATTTAAATTATTGAGGGATCCTCCCGAGCCCATAGGGCTTGGTTCTATTTGTTAGGGTGGACTCTTTAAGCTTTGTCCTTAGTCTTTTTTCCTAAAGTATGTCCCTTCCTCAAGGCTGTCATTCTTACTTTTAAGCATGGCTTTTCTGGGATCTAAACAGAATGGCTAATGAATAGTTTCTCCACTGGGATTGGGCTGGAGCATCAGCATCTTCTAAGCTTGCATCATTTTTAATTCCGCTGTTCAGTTTTCCATCTCACAGTGGCTACTTTCTACTAGGCTTCAGATTATGTGAATTTGTGTATTTGATGGTCATGCCTCTGGCCAAAGCCCATTAAAAAAAAAAAAAACCCTATGGCAATTTGGGCCACTCTCTGCATAAATTCTGTGGTACCCTGCCTTTCACATTCCTGGCACTTCAATGGTCTTGAACTCTGATCATTGCCCCATCCGTCTTTCCTTATACTACCCCTCCAGAAATTACTCCCAGGCAAAAACACAGGGACAATGGGGCTAAACTCACGGGGTTTCCTCCTCTAAAGCATTATAGTCTTGGTATGCCTGTTGTTCAATCTCTACATAAAGTTGTTTCATAAAGTTTTGCCAATTGAATGGTTATTTTTGGAGAAAGGGTGAATCTGGCAACAGCTGCTCCATCATGGGTAGTCATAGAAATTGTAATAGTTGATATAATGGTCTCTGACCCTTCATAAAATATTGCCATTATTTTCCCTATAAACCTAGGGGCATTCAAACTGTAGGTCATGGAGTACACAGCTATTAAAAGGAGTCTATCCAATTTGTTTAGTCACCAAGAATTATGTAGTGACTAAATAAATGAAATTGTCAAGTTTTTGTCCAGTGTAAAGTTGTCCTTTTTCCCTCCTTATCATATTGTACTCTGGAAAGAAGTCACTATATGCAACCCACACTTAAGGAGTGTGAGTTATGGTCTACTTTCCTGAGGGTATTGTTTAGAATTATTCAGCATGGGAGTTTTGTTTCTTCTCCCCATTTATTTATAAATCCAATCATATGTATATTAGTATTTACTCATGAAAATTTATGTCATGGTTTGGGTTATATAATACGGTAGTATTTTATTTTGTTGCTCAAATTGTTCCAGGTTTTGCCACTGGGAGCTCTTCAGTTGGCTTAGGGGTGCCATCAAGTGTGCGTGTGTGTGTTTCTGAAGGTGCATTCATGTGTTTGGAATACTCTTACTTTCTGTCACTACAGGATGCTCCAGGCTCATCTTATATATTTCCTTCACCAGGAATCAGCTATTTCTCACAGTAGCCCTTACTATACTTTTCCTTACAAAGTATAGTAAGAAGATTTAATAAAAGTTTAATATATGGCCCAATTTCTATGAAGCAAATGCTAACAGAATTCTGAATTTGGGGGTCTGATATTTAAGATAAGATATGAGGCTCAGCACCTGTTGCTCAGTGGTTAGGGTGAGGGCCACAAGCACTGGGGCTGGTGGGTTCAAACTAAGCCAGGGCCTGCTAAACAACAATGACAATTACAACAACAACAACAAAAAAATAGCCAGGCATTGTGGTGGGCACCTGTAGACCCAGTTACTTGGGAGGCTGAGGCAAGAGAATCACTTAGATGCAAGATGCAAGCAGTAAACTACAGCAGTTATTTGGGTTTTAGGATAAGATTTACTAGGTTTTCTACATTATACATTCTTAAGATTCATAGAAGAATGGTATTAGAAACCAAGATCTGGGATCTATATGTGCCTGGTGCTACTGCACTTGTTGTCTCTAGGCCCTCTCACCTGATAGAACAAGAAAATATATGTGTCTGTACTATCCTATGTATTAACATACATCTATAAATATTTCTATGTGTAACCCTTTGTATATATATTATTTGAAACATGAGTTAATACTGATATCTCCAACTCTAATCCCATACCACCTGGATTATTTCCCCTCCACCTCTTGCTTATCTGTAAATTTTCCCAGCAACAGTGAAATTCCTGGATCCAACCACCTTTCATTTACATAATTGTTCAATTTATGATATACATAATTATAGTAGAATTGTTTATGCATACTTCCGTATCGAACAACTTTCACTGGAATACAAAGGTTGTACACAGTTCTTCTGCGTTTTGATTTTATACATTCCTCTCATTTCCAAAGTTACTTTGGTCAGCACTTTCCCCAACCTCCCTGAGAGAGGTTATTTCATGCATTTACGATACAGTTAGATGTTCTATCATATTCTGCATTTGATTTTGAGATCCTCAACTTATTAAGTAATTTTTTCAGCTACATACGTTAAGGTCTACTATTTCCATTGAGAAATCCTTTTGGTTTTGACAAATGTGTTGTGCCATGTGTCCACCATCATAGTATCATATGGAATAGTTTCACTGCCCTAAAAATCATCTCTTGTGCTTCACTTATTCAACCTTCCTTCTCTCCTTGTGAACACCTGGAAACCTCTGATCATTTTACTGTTTCTGTAGTTTTATTCTTTCCAGAATGCCATACAAATGGAATCATGCAGTATGGAACCTTTCACTTAACAATGTGAATTTAAGATTCATTTTTGTTTTATTATATCACCCATATTTTTCAATGTATATATGGGTAAATAGATCATTAATACTCAAATTTATTTTTGAATGTTCCTGAATTTGTTGTGGGTTTTAAATATTTGTAGTTGATGAATATTAAAGTATAACCACAAGCTTATAGAGGTCGGTTATATATATGCATATATATATATATATTTTTTTTTATTGTTAAATCATAGCTGTGTACATTAGTGCAATCAAGGGGTACAATGTGCTGGTTTCATATACAATCTGAAATATTCTCATCAAACTGTTCAACGTAGCCTTCATGGCATTTTCTTAGTTATTGTATG
>CAUYPK010096267.1:0-26429 GCA_963574355.1 Loris lydekkerianus
GCAACTTCCCGAGCCTGACTAGAAGTAGATCCATCGAGCTACTTCCGCGTAGCAACGACTCAGCAAGGCCCGGCCTGAAACTGCCTCTACCTAGATACAGCCAATGTGGTACCATGCCACTGGCCCGACCCTGTCACTCACCGCTTCCCCCGCCTTCTTTCCCTGCCTCTTCTCCCACAATAAAAAAATAAATAAATTCAAAAAAAAAAAAAGAATATATTTTATTATTGCGAGGAAATATGAACACTGATAACACTGCCTAACAGAGGCACAATGTTCAGCAAACAAAAATACTATGGTCTGATGTCTCTAAGTGTACATAATTCTATAAGTAACCCTATTGACACCACTTCCACCAATGTTTAGTCAGTGAAACTGATTTAGCACACTGAGCCTTGCCAATAAAAGATTTTACACGTGTGTTACCTTGTTTGATTTTCACATTATTCTAATGTTTTTATAAATATTATTTATGCCTTCATAATAACGGGGACTCAGAAAGAATGAAAGCCTTAAGTTGGAATACTTGGACAATACAAATTTAGAATTAAATTTTGAACTCATTTTAAGCCAACATTTTTTACTTCAGTTCAAAGCCAAATGGAGAGACTTTCCCTTAAAATACATAGCCAGTTTCACAAGACAGACTTGGTAGAAAAGAAATCCCTTCTACAGTGAAGTTGGTAACAAATATCTCAGGCTATTTATGTAAGTTTATAAAATTTGTACCTTTCCAGGCTCAGTGCCTGTAGCTCAGCGGCTAGAGTGCCAGCCACATACACCAAAGCTGGCGGGTTCAAACTCAGCTGGGCCTGCCAAATAACAATGACAACTACAGCCAAAAAATAGCCGGTGTTCATTTTAACTTTGGCAAAGTTAATTATAATGTGTCTAGGATATGTTTTATTCTGGCACTTGTACATTGCTGGTGGGAATGCAAATAATACGTTCCTTTTGGAAAGATGTTTGGAGAACACTTAGGAATCTAAAAATAGACCTGCCATTTGATCCTACAATTCTTCTACTAGGTATATATCCAGAAGACCAAAATCACATTATAACAAAGATATTTGTACCAGGATGTTTATTGCATCCCGATTCATAATTGCTAAGTCATGAAAGAAGCCCAAGTGCCCATTGACCCATGAATGGATTAATAATTGTAGTATATGTACACCATGAAATATTATGATTATGCAGCCTTAAAGAAAGATGGAGACTTTACCTCTTTCATGTTTACATGGATGGAGCTGGAACATATTCTTCTCAGGAAAGTATCTCAAGAATGGAAGAAAAATTATCCAATGTACTCCACCCTACATGAAACCGATTTATAGCTTTCATATAAAAGCTACAACCCAATTATAGCCCAAGAATATGGGGAAAGGGGAGAGAGAGAGGTGGGGAGGGGAGAGGGTGGGTGGAGGGAGGGTAATTTGTTGGACCACACCTACCACATATCTTACAAGGGTACATGTGAAATTTACTAAATGTAGACTATAAATGTCTTAACACAATAACTAGAAAATGCTGTGTAAAAGTGAAGGCTATGTTAACCAGTTTGATGAAAATATTTCAAATTGTATATAAAACCAGCACATTGTACCCAATGATTGCATTAATGTACACAGCTATGATTTAATATTAATAATAAAAAATATCTGGCATTGTGTCGGGCACCTGTAGTCCCAGCTACCTGGGAGGCTTAGGCAAGAGAATTGCTTAAGCCCAAGAGTTTGAGGTTGCTGAGCTGTGACGCCACAGAACTCTACCAAGGGCAACATAGTGAGACTCTGGCTCAAAAAAAAATAAATTTGTACCTTTCCAGAATTATTGTCCTTGACTTAACATTTAAGTGATTAAATAATCCATAGCAAATTATTTTCTCAAACTGTGAATACGACCTGACCCCAATACAAATTTCAAGATGCTGGTCATTAATACCCTGATGAGATACACACCTGCTTTCAAAGAGTTTTGATAACTAAGTTTTGCAATACATATATTAATCACAGGTTTCAAGCCTGTTATGCTGTAAATTTCCAAACACAATTGTCTTCAGATTTAATGTTTTTAAGAGAGCCCTTGATGACAGATTCTTCTCGGTGACAGCCTGATCCCACCAGAAGACATAAATGTATGTGCTGCCTCTCAAAAAACTATCGATTTAATATGTTTTGATTCAGTCAGCAACATCTCCCCTAGGGCTACTCTAAAAATAGAGAAAACCTGACCCAACACTAATGTGTCATTCTATTTCCAGTGAATGACTTGTTTTGTTTTGCTCATTGATTTGAATGAGAGTACACAGCATAAGCCTATTTACACCTGTTGTGAGGAGAGGAAGGCAGGGTGTCACCAGTCCACAGAGTGAAAGCTATGGGTCCCTGAAAAGATATACAGAGAGGAAAAAAATGTTTTCCTCTTTCCATTTCTACCACTTTAGAAACACTTGCTGTTAAATAACTACTGCTGTTGAAATTGAAATGGGGGTGTAGAAGAGTGCTCCTTGGTAATTATAGACCACAGGGCTCCAAAAAAAGTAACAGAGTTTGGGTTTGTGTGTGTGTGTGTTTCATTTTATGTTTGTTTTTTTACTGTGAAAATTTGTTTTCCAATGATGTAAGGAGAATATAAAATGAATAAGAAAAAAATAGTTGGAAGAGACAACGTAATGCCATATAGATTGTTTAAAATTCCAAAATGCATGTTTCCTGAAAATCAGATACAATATATAGTTTAATCTCTGGACTATCATAGTTAACTTTTAAGGGAATATGCATATCTCCATTTTTTAAGAAGGGCCTAGGATTTAATTTATTCTACAGAAGTGAAAATTAATAGAGGTAGAAGGAAAATATTTCCCCTCTCACTTTTACCTCTATAAAAGCCACCCCAAAATACTGTGGTCATGTAGCTCAGCTGAGAAGTTATTGGAAACCAGAGACTAAAAGTGAAACATATGTGGCAATAAGACTTCCAAGTGTTACAAGGCTGGGTCAGCCCAATTATGTAACTACAGAACTTAGAAAAACTATTTATATCTTACATTCTTCTTTGCTTCTTACTGAAATTGGTAGGATAAAATTATTCTGTTAGGGTACATAGGTTACACATAGAAGCAGATATTTGGTTTAATAAGAACTATCAATCATATCTATAAAAAGCTCATCTATAATACAAATATTTCTATTAATTGCTGAATTTTTATTACCACCTTCTATAGAGTAAATTTATATATTACCCACTTCTTATAGGTGCTTTATCACAATTATTTGCAAAATCAGTTTCTGTTCATTGAAAGAAAACTCATGGAACCTAGGTGTTAAGTGCGTGAACTCTGAATAGGTACAGGCAAATCTACAACTATATTGATGTCTAGTAAAGTGTGTTGAGAAGAGGAATAAATAATACTTACATCTAACTAGGTACATTTTTTATGTAACAGGATACTGTTCAAATTCAGAGGGTTTCAGTGAAAAGTAAATGGGAAGAAATATATGCCAGATGGACAGAAAAATTTGAACTAAGTCACATGAAGATTCTTAAAACATAAGTTTTAGAAAAGAGAATAGCTGATTCATAATTGTAGGTATGGCACAGGGGTAATGATGTAAAATACAAGCATGAAATGAAGATAGAGCCTAATAAGTAAGGGAGGGAGAAACTTACATTGCAGGTGATTTTCTATCTCAAACCAGACTTAGCAGAGATGAAAGCAGACCAGGTTGTATGCCTTGGAAGGCATTTCATAATGCAAACTTAGAGTGACTTTCAGGCTTAGCAGAGAACCTTTTACAAACATAAAAGTTTGTACCCTGTAGATGAGCAAATACAAATAAATGTATAGGATCTATCATCACCAAGATAGTTTCAGCTAGAAATGAGTTAAAATACTTGTAGTGTCTGACGCTATTTTTTCTCTCTCTCTATTTGCTCCAGCCAGTCCTGACCTTATATCTCGTCCAGTGTTTTGGACTGACCATTACATGTCCTGGCTGCCATCATCTCTCTCACAGATGAACAAAGTGATGATTGATGCTTTTTCTTAGGTTGTTGGCTCTTGACCAACTCCAGGTTTTATTTTGGGATGCTTTTGCTACAATCCCTACATGATAATAATTATGATAATGATGCCTTAGCTATTAATGAATAAAGGTTCTCTGGAGTTTTATCATGCAGTTTCAATAACACATGCTATGAAATCTTAAGAACTAGCTCTGAATTATAGACGTGCCATTAAGAAGCTAGAAATTCCATTTATAAAATGGTAGTAATAAGACAACCTATTAGTGTTCTGAGATAATTACAGAATCTGTTGCACAATTTCCAGGACAATTTCCACCGTACAAGTATAGACACAGCCAGTTGTTTAAGTGAATTATACACATGCCTTATCCCACCCAGGACGACTGGCCCACCTTGTGCTTGCTGAGTACATGGTTCTTTTACTACTCATGAAGAAACAGCCCTATTAGGGGGTTCCTGTGGCTCAGTGAGCAGGGCGCTGGCCCCATATACCAAGGTTGGCGGGTACAAACCTGGCCCCGGCCAAACTGTAACAAAAATAATAGCCGGATGTTGTGGCAATTGCCTGTAGTCCCAGCTTTTCGGGAGGCTGAGGCAAAAGAATCACCTAAACTGTGAGCTGTGACTCCATGGCTCTCTCCCAAGGGTGACAGAATGAGACTCTGTCTAAAAAAAAAAAGAAAGAAAAGAAAAGAAACGGCCCTCTCTATGAACCTGAAAGGCCCTCCCTTTGTAGTTGAGCATGTTACTTAATTCATCCCTCTAATTTTCTTGTAAATAGAAATAATATACATACCAGTGGCCTTTGTGAGGGGAAATGTGCAGGAAGTATTGTAGGGTCTGCAAGCAGCTGTCCCACCGCAGTCTCATCATCACCATGGCTGGCGCCCCTCTGTACAGTCAAAGGCCTTTGTCTATTTCTCTTTTTCTTTTTTCCTTTCTCGTTTTTCCTTGTCTTCCTTCTTTCCTCTTTTTCTTTTCTTTCTTTCCTTTTCGTTTTTTGCTAATCACTTTCTCCCAGTAAAACAGTGATATAAAACATAGTGCAATATAACTCGTATATTTTAACTTTATCAGGAATAAATGATCTGTCTTCGGGGATTCTGTTCCCTCACCAGTGTTTCTAATTTGTAAGTAAAAGTTCAATCGAAGATCTATGGATTTCCTTACATACCAATTTTGAGCCTAAGTGGGTCGTAAGCTGGAATCGTCTGTATCCTTGTGGGATGGTGTGGGTCCAGTTACTTTCTTCCTTTATGGAGGAAATGCTTGTCATAAACAGGTCATCACTTTTTGTCTATTCACAGACTTTAGGCATTATTTTGATGTAACCATTTGAACTTCCTGCCCTAGAGAAAACATTTTAATGCTTTGTATCAATATATGGAAGAGAATATTTATCATGCTATGCATTTTATTTTATGGATCCCTCAGCACAAAAGGAAACTTTTATGATGTTTTTCCATTAATGTGTTTGTTGTAGCAAAGCTAGAGTTTAGCAGCCTTTTTTCTTTCCTCTTTGAGTCATAGATTCTCTAAGGCCCTTGCCCTTTAATGCAAAGTATATTGATATACCGATTTAATATAGTAACAGCCCTTATTGAGGTATACCTCTCTAACACCATTGGGAGCAATGAACCAGCTAAGATGCTTGCAATATTAAAATCAATTAAAATTAAAAAAATGTTAAATGGAATTGTTATGATCGAGTCGATTTGTACAGTTGGCTACTGAAGAATGAAGGGGGAAAAATACACTGGGGTTTCCTTTGCCATTTTAGCCTAGGATATATTGTGTTGATAAGTATTAACAATGTCTTCTCTTAAAGGCGTAAGTAAACTTTTCTCCAAAAGCGATGACTTAATCTCCCACACTGATGTTTAATCATACTTTTTAAGATTCTCAAGTTTAAAATTGTCTAAGCCCGTCCCTGTTGCCAATTTTATATCTTAGAAAGGCACATTGATATTCAGGGTGCAAGAGTACAGTGTAAGGCATTAGTGCAAGAGGGAGGGCGGGACACCTGCTGTCCACTACATTATTGACAAGGGTCTTAAAGGGGACAGAGCAGTGGCATAGAGGAAATAACTCACACTTCCTTCTCTATCGCTGTAAAAATATCACGTGCATTGTGAAAATCTTAAAATTTCTCCCTGATAGCTGAAAGTCATTCTTTATTAGTCTGAGTGGTTGAAATCTGCAAGTCGTATAAAGGAATATTAAAAAATTCTTTTGGGTGCTTAGTATTACATTGCAGGTGAAGAGAGATAAAACATTTAAAAGTGTTTGCTCAGAGACTACGTGAAAACACGTGGAGAAGCCTGGGTACCAGAGAACAGATGAATATGAAAATATCTGACATGGAGGCCTCCATAAACTGCGAAAGGGTGAGCGTCTCTGTGAGGAATTTAAACCTCATCTAAAATTTCAGTGTCATGTATAATTTAAATAACCAGAGGATGACAAAATACAGAAGATGCCTCCATGCACCATATTCTTTCAAAGCAAAGAAAATGGTTTGCCTATAAATTAGTTAAGTGACACGGAGGATTCACCATTTATGGGCACAGCTCCTAGTTAGTAATTCCAGACGTAGCAGGGAGGATGGTGCTCTTGCTCATCATAGCTGAAGTCTTTTTTATTCTCATTGCTGCATCTATAAAGATGGATCCTTTTTCTTGACATTAAGAACTTAAGCATCCACGTAGCTTTAGACCTTCAACTTCTCAGTACAGTCCCAGAAAAACACATACAGAAGATAAAGAGTGCAATTTATTGTATGCCTACTGAAACCAATTGGACAATAACTTTAACAGTGTATGCTGCTCAGACAGAAATCTGCTATGTAGGGATTTCACTGATAGCAAGGTGGCAGTGAGGAAGTCAGAGAGGTGGGACGGCAGGAAAACTGAAACTCCGGGAGCTATTCATAAATAAATCAATTCTAACTCATTAGTGGTAGATCCATTGAGAGAAGAAAAAATGTGATAAAGGATGTATTAATTCCAGATAGGAAAGTGTTGTCATGATGTGGAAATTTAGTTTTATGACAAAGAGTAGAAGTGATGACAAGATAAATATTAGGAAATGTCCCAAAGAGTATTTAATATTTAGGAGTATATCCTAAAAACAGACAAAACTTGGATGGAGAGACATGAAGGTTAAAGTCAAAAAGTAAAAATTATTCAATCAGTTTCAGGTACATGAATATCCAAATACTTGAGGACTGTGTTTGGAGAATTTAAAAGTAGCAAATATTTGGAAAGTTTGCAAGTATTAGAAAAGATGACTTAATATGTATAAACCCAAAATGATAAGAAGCGTTAAGGAGCTATGAGAGAGGAAATTTTTAAAAGCCACATGGGGCTGGAGGCAACTTTCAGAGATAGTAAGAATTACTTACCTGCCAGCTGACACCAGAATGCTTAGTTTAGATCTCAGAGACACTGGCTCTTGCTGGTTGGGTGTTTCCTAGTTCTAATTGTCCCTCTCCCCACAAATGTGAATATAGCCCAACATCTATACAATTCAAAAGGCTTAGAAAAAATAAACTAAAATCTGAATATGTAAAACCAGAATTAAAATTTAACGTTCAGAGATTTACAATGACATTTAAAAGTCAATCTATTTCAAGGAGAAACAGATTAATGACATTAATATCTCTCACTTGGCACAGATAAGCTCTGTATTTTCATCTCTAGACTATTTTTTAATGTGATTTTAATACAGTTTTCTTCACATGCCTTCCCATATTTACTTCAGCCTGTCCCTTGTTAAGTAAATTCACTTTTATATCATGCAAATCATTAGATCTTATATTGTTGAGTATTCTGAGACAATGGAATTACTTTTTTCCAATTTGAATTTATTTCAATTTTTACTAATACCCTGTTCTGTACCAGTGATCATATACTTGTGATGCATTCTAGGATCTTAAAAAGCAACAAATGTAATTTTAAATTTTTGAAGGAATACAGGACAATACATATAATTTTCGATTGCTGAAATGATATCGGTGGAATAAACTTTAAAATGGGATTTCTCGTGATTTTTTTTTTTTTTTTGAGACAGAGTCTCACTCGGTAGAGTGCTGTGGCATCATAGCTCACAGCAACCTCCAACTCTTGGTCTCAGGATATCCTCTGGCCTCAGCCTCCCAAGTAGCTGGGATAAGTACCGACCATGATGCCCAGCTCATTTTTTCTAATTTTAGTAAGACGAGGTCTTGATCTTGCTCAGGCTGGTTTCATACTCCTGAGCTCAAGCAATTCAACCACCTGGGCCTCCCCAAGTGTTAGGATTTCAAATTTGAGCCACCACACCTGGCCTCACCCGAAAATCTTAAATCAGAAATATCCTTTCAGTTGTATATCATCATATGCTAGAATAATGTTTAAAATGAACTTTACAAATAAATCTCAGCCAAGTATCTTGCCTCATGCTTGTATATCCAATACTTTCGGAGGAGGGAGGATAGCTGTAGGTCAGGAGTTTGAGACCAGTCTGGGCAACATAGTAAGACCTCATTTCTACAAAAATAAAAATATTAGCTAGGCAAACTGGCATGTGCCTATAGTCCTAGCTACTTGGGAGGCTGACTTAAGGAGGATCACTTGCACGTAGGAATTTGTGGTTATTGTGAGCTATGATCATACCACATTACTCTCCAGCCTAAGCAACAGAGCAAAAACTTTAAACAATATTTAAGTAACTTAGTATGGGCAAACTTATTGAATCAATATAAAGTATATTTGCTTGCAAATTAAAAGAAAATTAATAAATTTGAGGGACAAAATCTACTATTCTAAGTCCCATGGGGGGAAAAAATGTTCTTTTTTTTAGCTTATTTACTCTTATTTAAAACTTTCTATCTACCCAAATATGGAAAAAAATATACATGTAAATATGTATACACATGCTTATATAGGACTGCACCAAAAAATCTATTTCTCAAAAATAAGACAAATACTTTTATAAATTATTTTATTATACAAAACTAGCAAATATGGGTAAATAGGATAATTTATGTTTCCTTCTTGAAGTATGAGTTAACTCCATTCTGTCATTCTACAATAGGCATTATATGGAAATAGAAAAACATGTAAAATCAGAAAAAAGAAAATCGGTCTATGGTATACTTGAAACAATATAGTCATAATAATTTTGGAGATTTTCATTGACTTAGTGACTAAGGATGTTGAAGGATAATCACTTAGAATTTTTTGAAGAGTACTTCATAAACTAAGGTCACAGCATGTGCTGCATAAACCTACTGTAGTCTACATAAACAACCTACCTTTGTACTGACAGAGATGTCTAACACACAAATGGGGTGGTGTCCTAAATCTGTCCTGCACATATTCAAATCTTTAAATAAAATTATTAATTTAAAATTGTTTTCCTTTCTTCTCTGTGTTTTAAAAAGTAATTATCAACATTTAACAACTATTTAATTTTTTTTAAGTTTAAATTTATGCCATTGCATTGAAATTTTGGTGAGGATTAAAAGATTTTTATAAATTGATTTAGGAAGAATTTGTTTCCATATACTGAGAATATTGAGTTTCTCAGGACAAAAAATTCTCTGTGGGCTTTATTCCATGTTTTTGTCTATTAGCTGGAACAATTTCTTAGAATACTTAATCTAGTACTTATACATTTATGAAAAGGAGCATTATCCTATGCAACTAAAAAGGAAGAAAAAAGTTAAATAAATAAAAGTGATGAAATGCCCTTGTTGAGAGTACAGTGCTCCTTGCTGCAAAACAATGTCTATTACTCAATCAGCCATTGAAAACTGTCAAGAAATAATTCTTTTGATAATTTTTCTTCTTTAATCCTAGAATAAATATAATCTCCTGTTCCATTATTTTTGTCACAATGAACATAGCAAATAACTACTCAAAAGCTAAGACTTTACAAAACTGTGTGCTAACAAGTGATTAGCAGATTAAAATTGTTTGTAATTCAGTAGTCAATCTATTATGCAATCATTAATATATAACAAAACCTCTTCTAAAATTCCAAGGAAAACACTTATTTAATGAAAAATTACTGTTTAATTGAAAGCTTCCTAGTTCCTCTAGGTTTTTGTGAATTATTCATTATTTCCTTATGTAATTAATCATTATACCCAGAATTGCTTCATAAATTAATGCAGTTTTGAAACGGAATTATTTGTGGATTTTAACACTTTTCGTGTACAAACCAATTTCACAATGGAAACAATTGCCAAGAATGTTATTGTTAAAATTGATTTAAGGGAACTTCCATTGGAAGATGGTGGCGTTCAGCGGGGCCCCAGATTTTTCTTCCTTCATAGCTATTGACAAGACAAGAAAAAAATAAAAGGCGTCAGTAACAGATTTCAACACTCAGACAAAGAAAGGAAAACACGATGTCATACCATAAACTTTGAGAAATAATGTGCACTAAAAATGAGAAAGTCAACATATTGTTACTGACATGATCTAATATTGAAGGTGAAAGTAGTGAGGGCTACAAACCAAAAAAGTGACTCTAAGAGCTGGCCCTCATTTACACATGAAATAAAACATTTCTTTCTTTATTTCATTATTAAGTCACAACCAAGAGGGAGAAATTCCACCTAATTCAATATATTATTTTTTGGCTCATGTTCCTTTCATATTTTTTTTTTTTAAATTATTTAATCTCTCCAAAACAGGACCTAAGACCTCCTCTCCCAATAAGTCTTAGAACGTGGCACGTTTAACAACGTCTTACCTCCTTGTTTAGGTTCCAAAGTCTTTTTTACTCATATTTTTTTCTTAGGTCCTGTTTTGGAGCGATTAGCTAAATCCTCTCCATTTGGTTCATTTAAAAATTAATTTCTGTCTTTTCATATTTCCCAATTAAAAAATGAAAGCTTATCTATGGTACTAGATTAATTTAGACTTGATGCTAATGATTTAACCTCAGCCTGAATTCCACCAGACCCTAGACCTTCATCAATTAGTCAATAAACAAATAAACCACATAAAATTCAACAACTATGTACGTAGTACCGTCTAAAATCCTATGGGACATATTCTCTCACATCTTAGAAAAGTTTAGGTTATTTCCAGAAGAATAGTGGATTATTTAAAATGTTTTGTTGTTATTCATCCAGGGAGGTTCTGTCTACACATACCGGGTTGTGTATAACTTCCAAATAGATGCAGGGATGTATGAATGAATGAGAAGGGCAGAAATAGTATCAGTCTTGTCTACGTCCATATGCCTGGTGTTGGGTAGATTCTATAACCACATAAACATTTCATTAATGATTGAACCTATGGAAGAAGAGAGGAAGTTTGTCCTACATGTTTTTTGTTTTGTTTTGTTTTGTTTTTCCTGCAGTTTTAGGCCGGGGCTGGGTTTGAACCCGCCACCTCTGGCATATGGGGCCGGCACCCTATCCTTTGAGCCACAGGAGCCGTCACTTGTCCTAGATCATTTGTTATAAATTTTTGCACTCCAAGGCCCTTCTTTGGGTAGTATTTATTTGCTTTGCATTGTTGACTTCTAATAAAAAAGTGTTACCAAAATAAACAGTTCTATTTTTGTTTTTAACTAAAGGATATTTCCTCTTATCCTTTACCAAGAATAATGAAATCTGGCCATTCTGAAAAATTTCACATAATTTTGTTCCCTTCCTTTAAATGGCACTCTACTCCTTGAGCCACAGGCGCCACCACCCAGCACTTCTTTTCTTCCCAGAACCACACCACATTTGTCTTCACTCTTGGGCACTTGCCCTTAATTTTTCCTTCTCCCACAAGTTATCTTTCCTCCATCTCCTGCTCTTTGCTTCTTGGCATTGAAACTTAAACCTTTCAACAGAACCTTTTCTACCTCTTACAGTGCATACATGTCTCTATCCACCTCATCCTGGCACACAGACGTTAGCTCATCCCAGGATAGTGGCTTCCTTCTCATAGGTTTCCAATCTGGAACTCTTCCTACAAAAGTAAGCTCCTCCAGGAGGGAGGGAGCCTTGTGTCCTTTTGTCAGACTATTGTCTTCTGATCCTACTGGAGAGAGCACACGCCTTTCATTGGGATCCAGAAAATTTACTAAGTGAATGGAGACAAAGGAATAGATGCAGGGATGTATGAATGAATGAACGTTAGCTTGATGACCTTGTAATTTAACTTCCAAATAGATGCAGGGATGTACGAATGAATGAACGTTAGCTTGATGACCTTGTAATTTAACTTCCGAATAGATGCAGGGATGTATGAATGAATGAATGTTAGCTTGATGACCTTGTAATTTAACTTCCGAATAGATGCAGGGATGTATGAATGAATGAATGTTAACTTGATGACCTTGTAATTTAACTTCCAAATAAATGCAAGGATGTATGAATAAATAAATGTTAACTTGGATGACCCTGTAATTTAACTTTCAAAAAAGAATACTATATGCAATGCAACAGAGTTTTCCAAATAATTTCACTGCTGTTTAAAAGACATAAAGTTTGGATTGACATGGGCTAACACAATGATCCTCATAAAATTAGTAAATAGGGCCACTCCACTTGTCACTTCCAGTATCTTTAACTCTTAATGTGATGAAGATTCTGTTTTTATGCTATCTATAAGACATCAAATTAAATCTTAAGCACTTGATATAAATAGATTATTTTTCTAAGGATTGGCTCACATGAATTCAAAGACAGATTTTTTTTTTTTTTTTTTACTGAATTAACACATAAACCATTTCACGATATTCAAGCCCACCAGGGCCCTCAGTACAGGCCAAGCACGTGAAGATTAAAGGAATTACTCATTGACAACTTTATACCACTCCTGAAGCCTTTCTGTCAGATAATTTTATAGTTCAGACTGTATCACACGGTTCAAAATTCATACTTTTAAAAGGAATATTGAGAGTTAATTTCACTGATACCATGGCCTGAGAAGGAAAATTGGGGACAAGTAATGAACACTCTCAATAAATGATAGCAGGCGGCTACTGCCAGCATACTCAGAAATCAACAAGAAGAAGAGGGAAAAATAAGAGAAAAGAAACCTACAGATATTTATATCTATAGAGGCTGGGTTGGCAGCTCTTGTGCTGGCAGGTGCTCTTCACTGACACACGTACAAGACAAAATTGGAAACCCAATTGATATTGATGAGTGCTGGTTTCTGAAGGGGAATTGTGCTTCTTGAAATAAATGATGAAGAAATTAAGGGCACTGCCCTAAATGTACCACCTCCTCCCCTGTCTGCAGTGCTGTCCACAATGTTACAGAAGAGTCATCCTCTCACTTCACAGGGTTCAGCACCTTTCACACACGACGGAATAAAAATAATAGACTTTTTTCAATGTTTAAGTATCTTGATGCACATAAATTTTGAAAGCAGATATTCAGAAATATTACTAACCAGGTAGGCTATTGACAAGTGAAAATAAATGATGACACTTCTATGTTAGAAGCAATTAAGACCAGAGGGGTTTATGTGTTCACAAGGGCAGAGTCAATTGTTACAAGCATCCAGATCCAGGAGAATTGCAAACACTCAGCAGAGACAAACTGGTGAATAAATAAAACAGACAACCTCTGTGTTCAAATAGGGGGAGAACAAAATGAGTAAATAACTAAAATAAAAGATATGCTGTGTATTGTAAATACAGAGCAAGATGAAGTCGAGAATAAAATTCAGATGTTAGGTTATATAGGGGGACATACAAGGAGTGAGGCAGTGGATATCTTTGAAAGAGCAGTCAGCAAGGGCCTCACTAAAAAAGAGAGGATAAAAACAAAATCCGCACCTAAAAAAGGCACGGAAAAAGGTACAGAGCTGAGGATTCCTAGACAAGGTGAACAGCAAGGGCCAAAATCCAGGTGATAGGAACTGCTGGTGCAATCAAAATACTGTCCACTTGACACAGTGCTCGGGTATTCTAAGAAAAGTCATGATTGGAAAGGGGGTGTCTTTATCCAAAAATCTCCCTCGAAGCTGTGTGGAAATTTAAACATTAAGTGTAAGTTTGAAGAAAAGTCAGAAACCATTAGAAGGTCATCTAGGAAAAGTGGGAATTTGCCTTACTAGATTTTCTTGTAATCCCAACCTTAGGATTTAAGGTCATTTTTCATATTCTGCTGTTTTCTTTTTTGGCAAAATATACTTTTGAACAGTTGAATTTCTGTTCATTAGTGACACAGTATAATATTTATCATTACTTCATCACCTCTTTTCTGATTTTGCTGTACAAAATTAGTCGCAGACTTGTTCCTTATTTTCCTATTCTTTGAAATCATTTATTAAAATTAGAGTTATTTTCTCGAGTCTTTTAATAATGTCTAAAGCTATCTGAATTGATTGTCTTCTTTGCTGAAATATTTTTTAACAGTTTAAGAATGCTCAATTTTTTATTTTACCTTGAGATTGTTTTGGTAGGTTATAGTTCATAAAATTTAAAAAATTTTATTCTTTTTTAAATGTATTTGCATATTTTCATAGCATTCTTCCTTGTATTTTACCTGTATTATCTATAATCCTCCCTATTTTTAATCTAACATTTTCTATTTCTTTTGTATTTATTAAAATTTTCTCTCTTATCCAAAGTTCCACTTATTTGTCAGTTTTCAAATTAACTCTTTAACTTTGTTGATTGTCTTATTTTATATGTTTATATATGTGTAAACACATTTTTTTACAGTTATGATTCTGTCCTGTGGACTAGATTGCAGTGGTAACATTATAGCTCACGGCAACTTCAAATTCCTGGGCTCAAGATCCTCCTGCCTCAGCCTCCTGAGTCTGAATCTGTAAATGCCTGACACCACGCTGGGCTAATTTTCTGGGGTTTTGTTTGTTTGTTTGTTTGTTTCCAGAGGTGGGGTCTTCCTCTTACTCAGGGTAATCTCAAACTCCCCTCCTGAAGTGATGCTTCTGCCTGGGACTCCCAAAGTCCTGGGATTACAGGTATGCTCCACCAGGATTGGCTTTTTATTCACATGGACACCTAACTGTCCCAGCAGCATTTGTTTCAAAAGATGATTTTCCCACTGCATTTTTTTTTTTCAAAACCACTCCCCCATTAGTGTGTTGGTCTGTTTCTGTTCCATCAATCTGCTCATCTGCTTTGACACCCGCGTCTCACTGTCTTCATTACTGTAGAATCGTAAGTCTCAGAATCAGATGGTGGCATCCTCCATTTTTTCCCCCTTTTTTCATACTTCTTTTGTTTATATAAGCTTTGGTATTTCCATTTGGATTTTAGAATTAGATGGCCAATATCCATAATTCTTCCCACAGTGATCTATTGCATTGAAACTATAGATCATTTGGGGAAGAATTTATATCTTTATGGTAACAAGTTTTTTTGAAACTAAAATAAGGTTTGCCATTCCATGTATTAACTCTTTTTTTTTTTTTTTTTTTGAGACAGTCTCACCAGGTCACCCTCAGGAGAGTACTGTGGCATCACAGCTCACAGCAACCTCAAACTCCTGGGCTTAGGTGATTCTCTTGCCTCTCCCGAGTAGCTGAGACGACAGGTGCCTGCCACAATGCCTGGCTATTTTTTGTTGCAGTTCGGCGGGGGCTGTGTTCGAACCCACCACCCTTGGTTTATGGGGCCAGCATCCTACTTACTGAGCCATAGGCGCCACCCTATTAACTGTTTTTTAACTTCTCTCATTAACAAAGGCCTCCCAAATAATTAGGGAGATATATCTCTATTTTCATATTTTGATGTCATGCCAAATGGTAATTTTATATTTCAATAGTTTTTTTTTTTCGCTAATACACAGAAAAAAATAATTATTGTCATATGTTGTCTGTAGTTGTGCTAAATTTTCTTTTAGTGAGGATAGTTCTATTGTAGATTCCCTTATGTTTATGATATGTAGGAATAGGTTGTCAGTGAATTAAAACCTTTTTCCTGATCTGGATATTTAAAAAAAATATATTTTTCTGATTTTTGTTTGTTAATACAATATTCAATAGAAGTGATTGTGGACATCCTTATTATATCTTCCTGATTTTAGTGAAAAAAACACTCAGTTTTTAAGAGTTAAGAATCATTTGCATATCTTTTATTGTTTGAGAAAAATTCCTCTATTCCCAATTTACTGAGAGTTTTATCAGGAATTAGATATTAGACTTATTCATTTTTGTCATCTATGCTGACATTTTAATGGCATACATACCTGTTTTAAAATGCTGATACTTTAAAGTTATCTATTATATCAGCATAATCTAGACTATTTTGACTAATACACCAAATGTCTTCTTTCTTATTTCAAAATATTGCTCATAAATGGTTTGCTGTAACAGGTCCAAAATGATCCTTTTTCTTGTCCTGTGTATTAAAATTTGATTAGTGCCTGTGCATGCAATTTATTTCAGTTGCCGCTTTACTTAAACAGTTTTTTTAAACATATGGCTCTTCTATTCTACCTACCTATTATATTTAATCTTGAAACTATACTAGGATGGAATATGTTTGTTATCCCTGGATTTCCTTTTAGCTTTCTGTTCTGAAGAAGCTGAGAAAAATATCAAACAAATAATAAGGACTTCAAATTAGTATTGAGTATATTGGATATTTGCTTTCCCACTGGACGATTGAATCCATGTCCACATAGGAGAAAAACTCATTTCAAGGGGGCAGAGAGGGAATGAAGGAGGTGCAGGAGGGGTGGAGGAGTTTGGGGGTGCTCCCACTTAATGACCACAATGTATGGTGTATGGCACACCTTTTGGGTGTGGGACACAATGACAAGAAGAACACTACCTAACAAATTCAAATATTGTGACCTGGTTGTTTGTGCTCTCACATTAACCTGAACTTCAAAAAATAATAATAATGAGAGTAGTAATTATAGTAATAATAGCACTTGTAACCAACCTTAATTATGCTCACTCAAAACATATTGTCTCTTTGGCCTAACTCTGCTAATAATTCATATGCAATATTCATCTACATGTAGTTAAGTTTTGCTCTGCAAGTACGATTAAAGTAAATACTTTAATCTTTAAAGTATGTAGTGTTTTTCTGTAGATTTTAAAGAAAACATTCAAAGTTGAACTTTAAAGCACAAACGTACCAAACATATTGATGGTTTAAAGTAGCAAAAATTAATGTTTTTAACCAATCAGTTTGCAATATTATGTATTACGAATCCTTAGAAAGAAACAGTGACTTTGTAATAGACATTTTTGTTCTATTTTTTAAAGAAAGCACTTTAATGTTGTAAGTATTTTCTAAGAGTCTTATTTCTTCAGCAAAAAATGATATTAAAAGATTATTGGTTTTAGAATCTTCCAAAAATTTCAGGTAAGGCTTACTGTGTCAAATCCATATTATATTACACATGTGAAAATTAGGTGAACAGACTGTACGTTTTTCCGCTCTATTTGCCCTATATCTTCTCTATTGTCACTAACAGACCTGGAGAAAATCACCCACCACCTCTTAGAAAGCCTCTGAGCAGCCAATCCCATCTTGTTAACAAAATGTAAAATATTTGGTCGTTTAGTCAGAAGTGACACTATTTTAATAGCATCACAATTTGCCCCAGACACCTTGGACTTTCTGTAATAAGACATTGTAAAGGATGCTAGTGAGTTCTCTCTCTGTCTTGGGTAAATTGAGTGAAAAGCAGTTCACAGCTGCACTTCTCTACATAAAGACTCAGAGAAGGCGAAAGAGTTCAAATATAACCTCATTAAATAAGACAGCAAGTCTAAGTGGCATACAAAGCTATTAAACAAACTAGATTGGTCCATAATAATAAGAAGCATATTTCACATCTGTTGCACAGTACAGAGCTTTTAACAAGTAATAGGCATAACGTGCTGGAAAATAGTTGCTGTTCCCTTTCAGTACATCATTGTCAATGGCAATGCTGTCTCAAAAGAAGCACTTATCTCATACACTTTATTGCTTGATAGCTTGCTGATTGCTTTTACAAAGCAATAAATTGATGGCCTGATTCAGCACTGACATTAGGTTATGTTCCTTTTCCGTGATTGATGCCTTGAATTAGAACTCCTGCGTTCTTCCCTGCTTTGGAATATGAAATTCTAAACAGGCTTGGCTGTTGTCACAAATAAAACAGTATAACTGATGCCAAATGAGCCATATTTATTCATTTAAATAACTAACTCGCTCTTCCCTTTCATAATTTTTTCATAATTTATGTTTTAATGTCTCCATCTACAATTAAATTGACTAGTCATATTTTTAAAAAAATCTTATAAAAATAAGGTGTATTCTTTAAACATTTGTAGTTTAAAGCAGCTGCATGATCGTGTACTAAATCAGAATATGTGAATTATTAAAATATCATTTAGATAAATTAAATAATTGAACACTTTCTGCAAGTTTAAAAAACAAAAATCGATGTATGATTTTCCATTAACTGAAAATAAATAATTTTGTAATTTAAAAATAGTAATAAAACTAGGAAGGTAAAACAAGTAAAACGATAGAAAAGAAAAGCTGTAGTTTATTTGTTTTATGTTGTTTTCACTCTTTATGAGAAAATTTAATATAGAAACCCTGGTTAAAACTATTAATACGGGCCAGGCATGGTGGCTCATGCCTGTAATCCTAGCACTCTGGGAGGCTGAAGAGGGTGTGTTGCTTGAACTCATGAGTTTAAGACCAGCCTGAGCAAAAGCAAGACCCTCATCTATACTGAAAATAGAAAAACTGAGGCAAAAGGATAGGTTGAGCCACAAGAGTGCTGTGAGCTATGATGCCACATCACTCTCCCTAGAGCAACGGCTTGAGACTCTGTCTCAAAAATAAGATATATATAAATGTATTTATATATGAACTATATTCTCATGGAAGCTACCAAATTCAGTTTTAAGATTTTAAGAGTTTAAGATCACACATCAAGTATATTTTCAACTGAGCATATCAAATGCCAAGCAATCTAATATATAATTAAACAATCTCTCCAGATCAGTGGTTCTAAGTGGGACATCATTTTACCCCCTGGGAACATTTAGCAAAGTCCGGAGACATTTTAGGTTGTCATGACTGGAATGTTGCACTTAGTGAGAGGCAGCAGGGATGATGCTGATGATCTGACACAAAACATTACAAGACCAGAAAGTCAGTAGTGCTGAGGTTGGGAAAACATGCTCTAAATCCTGAAAGTGCATGTAATGGGACTTGGGGCTTAGCCATCTGCTTTCAGCATAAAAAATCTTAACAAGATAGGTATGCCTTGTCTATTTAGCTGTACCCAGTGTGTTTCCTTATATCTCATACCTCTGTCTTCATTAACAAAGAAAACTGAGGCCTGTGACCATGGACAGATAACAGGTAGGAGGAACAGAGAATGGATTAAAGTGGATGGTCTTGGTCATGTTCAGTCTAGTAATTCTGATATTACTGAATAGCAAAGTGGTGTCAGATAAACGAAAAAAAAATTGACTCATAGGAGTAAAGAACTATGTTTTTGCCAGTGCTAATTTGATGGTTAGAGTTGGGCTTTGTGTATGAAAGAAAATATGTTTCAGACACTGCTTTGAGGCCATATTAAATGTGTGTGTTGACCTGAAGCTAGTTCTAAGATCAATAGACCCCTCTCACTGTCTTTTTAAAATTGTCTTGGATTTTTTTGCACAGTATAGGAACAAAGTAAAGGTGTGAGTGTGTAAAATCTTTAGATAAAACACATAGCATTGTATGTGTTATATGTGACTTACTACATGTATAAGGAGCATGAAGCACAACAGGACGAAAGTTGAACCAGCAATATATGTATGTTTTTTCTTTTCTTTTTTTTTTTTTTTTTTTTTTTTGTAGGGCCTGGGTTTAAATCCACCACCTCCAGCATATGGGGCCAGTGCCCTACTCCTTTGAGCCACAGGTGCCGCCCAAACCAGCAATATTTCTAATGCAGTGAGATCAAATCACATTTTATTTCAAGTGAAGTGTAAAAATAGCAACTCAGTTCATGTAATTGAGATGAGGTTTTTACTATGTACACATGGATGGGAATTTAGATTACATGTTAAGATACTTTAAAGTGTTGGGAAAATTTCTCAACTGAGGCATATTTGACAACCAAAGCACCTTTTGAACCATCTCCTATTTTCTGCTTAATGATTTTCGAATTGGCTCGGTTTCTAATCCCCAGCTATGTATATTTTTGTGTGTATATGCAAGCATTTTCAAAGAATAGATTCTGAGAAATAGAACTCCAAGGAAAAAGTAGGGTTTTTAATTAATATAAGGTCACTAAAATACCTTAATAAAATTCATAGCAATTTTTAATCTCATTCATAAGGTCTCAATTACATTTGAGATGTAGCATCTGAGATGAGATTAGTTAACCAAAGACACTGATTCTATGATTCTTATCCTTTCACATTACTCTTCGATGTACTTATTTGTATATAGTCTTTAACATTAATGAAGACTAGAAGACTTCCATTACTGTTCTGAACACTGGGGATAAAAAGATAAAAATATACCACTTTCATCAAACATCTCCACTCCAAACAAATTAGTAATTACAATATGTAATAATGTAATTGTAATTTAATAATAAATACTGTTTCTTCTCTCTGTGTCATTGACCAATGATGCAAAACTCATAAAATGCCTATCGAAGCACTTTCTCAGAATATGTTTGCGTTATTAACATTTATTAAAAACATAAGCATGATACACCTGTTCACTGACTAGAAATATTCAAAGATTTATGTAAGGACCAAGTTAACTCCATTTTGTTAAAACTAACTTCATCTTGTCCCTCAGTCTTCTTTTTGCAGCTGCATACCAAAGGCATTAGGCAACCTGCTCCCTCCTCCACCCTCCATCCTTGCCCCATGATCTGCGCCCTTGCACAACGTCTATTCCGAGTGATAAGAGCACTCTTCCAGACAGCCAAGGACAAGTGCTGGGTCCCCTAGCCACTCCCTCCCCCCATCAACTCACCCCAGCAGCTCACCCCTCACCCCCTACCTTCTTTTCTTTCTGTACCCTTAAAAACCTCCCTCCTTTTCAAAATCGGGGTTTCTCTGCTCTCCTGCTGTGCCAGGACCAAGGAGCCCAGGCTCGAGCTTGTAAATAAACAACCTCTTGCTTTTGCATTGGACATGGTCTCCAGGTGATTTATGTGGGGGATCCTGCCACTTGGGCCCAACATTTGGGGGCTCGTCCAGGATAACCCCCCCAAAATCACCGAGTACATGCTCTGGAGGTGAGTGTTTGTGTGCTGGCATTTGCCTTGTCCTGTTCCGTGTTGGTTCCATTTGTTGAATCTGTAGTTGAGACGTGGAATCCCTGATAGAGTAGAAGAGGAGATGCCCTGTGAATGGAGGACTGGGACGTGGATTCTCCAGTCCCTGGTCAAGAAGACCACAGAGAGGTGATCCTTTTGGTTAAGAGACAAGGTGGTTCGTGACCGCCACACAGGGTTACACCGTCGTCACATTTTCAGTTTTGCCTGAAAACCTGCAAGGGCAGGCTTCTGTCTTCTGGAGGAATCTTGAGTGTTACTTGTTTTGTCTGTGTTTTATTATATTTGGAGGGTGACATGGGACAGACGCAGATGACCCCCCTCTCCCTAACTTTGACTCATTTCCAGGACTTCAAAGACAAAGCCCAGGAGTATGGTTTTAATGTGTCCAGAGGTAAACTTGTGTTTTTTTTGCAGGAATAAATGGCCAGCATGCCATGTCGATGGCCACCAGAGGGCACTTTTTATCACCCCATTATTGTTCAGGTCAAAAATATAGTCAATGGATCTGGGACCAAGAACCCGGACCAGATCCCATATATAACTGCTTGGCAGGACCTCGTGGAGAACCCGCCACCATGGTTAAAACCCCTCCTTTCCTCCATCAGGCAAGGAAGTAGCTAAACTCCTAGCCTTGAAGGAGAAAAAGGAAAAGTCCCCTGAACCCATTGCCCCTCCCCCAGTCCTCCAAGGAAGAACTGATCCAGAAGTGCTCTTCCCCCCTCCCTATCAACCCTCATCTCAGGAGGCACCTATTCCTCAGAATCTGCCAGGCAGCAAGGCCACTCCAAGCCCCAGGTCCAGAGGGTAGCCACCAGAGCCCACTTCACACCCGCCGTAGACCCCTGTGTGATCTGATGGTAGACTCCACAGTGTTGCCTCTCCTCAGGGCAGGCCCTCCTGATGAAACGAACCCCCCAAATCAGCCCATACCACTATTGGCCGTTCGCTACAAGTGATCTCTAAACTGGAAAATGCAGAACCCTAAGTTCTCTGAAAAACCTAATGCCTTGATTGACCTTTTAGACTCAACTATTTTTACCCACCAGCCTACCTGGGACAATTGTCATCAACTATTACAGGTTCTTTTCACCACTGAGGAATGGAACTGCATCTTGGCTGAGGCCAAGAAGGCTGTAGAGGATGCAGACAGAAGCCCCACCACCAACCAGGCTCTCATCTATGCTGCTTTTCCTCTTACCTGCCCCGATTGAGACTTTAATACGGGAACAGGTCAGGTAAGACTCCAAGTATACCAGTAGACTCTAATGAGGGGTCTCTGTAAAGCAGCCAGAAAGCCGACTAATTTGGCCAAGGTAGGTAATGTCAGCAAAAAGAGACAGAATCCCCAGCAGCTTTCTTAAAAAGAATTATGGAGGCATTCACATGCACACACCCCTAGACCCTAAAGCTGAGGAGAATAGAGCAGCAGTTGTCATGTTCTTTGTTAATCAGTCAGTTCCAGACATTCAGTGCAAGTTGCAGAGAATATATAGACTGGGTGAGAAGTCTTTGCAGGATCTCCTACAAGTTGCTGAAAGAGTCTTCGACAACTGTGAGACCCCTGAAGAAAAGCAAATGAAGGCGGCTAAAAGACAGACCCAGGAATTAGCCAGGATCCTCCTGGCCTCCAGGGCTGCAACCCTGGACGATAGAAACAGGCAGCTGTGCCGACTGGTGGCAGGAGGTAAGAAGGGATCCCCAGGTGGGGAAAGGCTCCACCTCCAGAAAGACCAGTGTGCCTATTGTAAGAAACATGGACACTGGGCCCGGGAGTGCCCCAAGAAACCACCTCCCAGACCTTCATGGGCCCCCTCAGTGCCAGTCTTAGAACTGAGCAGGCTCAAAGGGTAGGGGAGTCAGGGCTCGGCTCACCTCCCTGAGCCCTGGGTAACTCTCAGAGTGGAGGGGACCCCAGTTAATTTCCTGGTAGATACCAGAGCCCAGCATTCAGTCCTGACCCAGGACCATGGCCCTATGACTGCCAGGAAATTATGGGTCAAGGGGGCCACAAGCATCAAACAATATTCATGGACTACCCGAAGAACCATGAACTTAGGTGTGGGCCAGGTATCCCACACATTCATGGTTATCCCAGACTTCCCCTACCCTCTTCTTGGGCGAGACCTCCTAACTAAGTTAGGGACTCATATCATTTTCAAAGATGAAGGACCCCTTGTCACAGACCAGTATGGGAGTCCCATACAAATACTCATCCTACAACTTGAAGATGAGTACAGACTGCACCAGCAGCAGCCTGAGGGCCATCAGCCGACAGAAGTCACTGTATGGCTGAAAACCTACCCACTTGCCTGGGCTGAAACTGGAGGAATGGGGCTAGCCACCCACCAACTACCAGTCATCGTAGAGCTCAAGCCAATAGCTGAACCAGTACAAGTACAACAGTATCCCATGTCTCAAGAGGCCCAGCGGGGCATCACGCCTCACATCTGGAGGCTTTTTAAGAGCGAGATACTAGTGCCCTGTCAATCTGCATGGAACACTCCCCTGTTGCCTGTAAAAAAAATGCCACTGACTAATGACTATAGACCAGTCCAGGACCTAAGAGAGGTCAACAAGCAGATACTAGACATCCACCCCACCGTCCCAAACCCTTATATACTATTAAGTGCTCTCACCCCTGATCGAGTATGGTACACTGTTTTTGAATTAAAAGATGCCTTTTTCAGCTTCCCACTGGCCCCCCAGAGCCAGGCAATGTTCGCCTTGAGTGGAATGATGAAGAGCAAGAGATCCATAGTCAACTTATCTGGAATCCTTACTGTGGAGGGAAAGACTATCAAAAATAAAAATGAAATACTCGACCTTCTAAAGGCCTTATGGCTTCCCCAGAAACTAGCCATCATTCATTGCCCTGGCCATCAACAGGGCAACTCTCCAGTAGCCAGAGGCAACCGGTGGGCTGACCAGGTCTCCAGGACTATAGCCACTTTGGCTATCCAAGAGCTTCCTATTACTACATTGCCAGACCGTAGACCCCCAACACTTCCACAATCCCCGGAGTATACTCCGGACGACCTAAAATGGATAGAGAAGATCCCACAAGCCCACTCCACTGAGAAGTACAACGAATGGTATGTCACCTGTAATGGCAAAGCACTTGTGCCAGCAAAACTAGGATAGGAAATCCTCCAGAGGATCCATTCATCCACCCACCTAGGGTCACACAAGATAAAAGACTTGCTGCACCACGCCAAAATAAAGATACAAAATCAAAATACTAAAATTGACGAAGTCGTAGCTTCATGCAAAGTATGTATTGTGACTAACAGTGTATCTAGCTCCCACAATCCAGGGTCCAGAGAACGTGGGACGGAGCCAGGTACATACTGGGAAGTGGATTTTACTGAAATTGAGCAAGGTAAATATGGATACAAATATCTCCTTGTTTTCATAGATACATTCTCAGGATGAGTAGAAGTATTTCTGACCAGAAATGAGACTACACAGGTAGTAGCAAAGAAAATATTAGAAGATATAATGCCTAGGTATGGAATTCCTAATCAGATAGGTTCAGATAATGGCCCAGCTTTTACTTCTCAGGTAGTTCAGAGTGTAGCAGAAGCCTTGGGGACTAATTGGAAATTGCATTGTGCCTATCGACCCCAAAGTTCAGGGCAGGTAGAGTGGATGAACTGCACCCTAAAACAGACCCTGACTAAATTAATCATGGAGACTGGTGGTGACTGGGCGTCTCTCCTCCCCTTCGCCCTGTACAGGGTACAAAACTCACCGTAAGTTATAGGAAAAACTCCCTATGAAATTCTCTTTGGAAGGCAACCCCCTATAGTCCCTAAGTTGCATTACAATGCCCTCACTTCAAAGGGCCCAGATCTTAAAGCTTGGAAAGATTATGCAGTAACTTTACATTTCTATCAAAAGGCACAATGAGGTGATTGGGAGAGACTTATAGACCTCTACAGCTCAGGACCTGTCCCTGAACCACATGCTTTCTGACCTGGAGACTGGGTGTACATGAAACATCATTGACAAGAAATGCTGGAGCTCCAGTGGAAGGGCCCATACACCGTGGTCCTTGTTACTTCCACCACACTCAAGGTTGACAGCATCACCTCCTGGATACATCACATGCACGTTCGCCTAGCCAACCCACTCGCCATCAAAGAAGACTCCACCCCCCAGTGGAAACTCCCATGGGACCCTGATAACTCACTGAAGCTCAAACTGCAGAACTGTCAGGATCCCTGATGCCACCGTATGTGTACCACTCACTGACTTACTCTGCCTTGCTGATTATGCCCCTCATCACCGCTAACCCTCATCACCCCGTTAAGATAACATGGCTAGTCACTGATGCTAGCACAGGGACGGTGCTCAATTAGACCTCTGGAGTTCACCCTAAGGGTACTTGGTTCTCGGAGCTCTTAGTCGACCTACATAATCTGGTAGGGATTAGACCCTGCCCCTCAGGGTGGCAGTCATATTGGTCCAGAAATACTCTAACCAGGTACTTTTATGTCTGTCCTGGTCACCTTCCTAATAAGTGTGGAGGAGCAAGTTTATATTTCTGTAACTCATGGAACTGTGTTTCCATTGGGCAATTATGGTGGAACCCCCTGAGACAAGGAGACTTGATCCAAGTAAAGAGGAAGGGTGTTTGGAGAGGGCACTCCTGTGCAGGAGGCCCCAAACGTGACACAGTGAATATCACCTTTATGGAGAAAGGAAAGCGAATGCTAGATTTGTAACTTGGTAAATTGTGGGGTGTGAGACTGTACACCGCACGGTGCAGACCTGGGTAATGTTTTCCAACTCAAAATCTTATACACCCCTGTTAACAATAAGCCTGCTGCAGTGCACCCTAATATAATGCTTAAGCCTCCCCCTGTAGTCACCCCTAAGCTCTGTGACTCCCCTAACTCCCCGGACCAAGTATTCAGTACCCAAAGTCTGATTCTAAACCCCACACCTGTGCCTACCACAGATCCCGATCCACTTTGGAAATTAATCATTGCTACATACCAAGTCTCAAATACTTCTAGACCAGACCTTACTAAGTCCTGTTGGTTATGTATAGAAGCCAGACCCCAATACTATGAGGGAATTGCCCTAATAAGCAAACCTAAGATCAGCTCCCAGGCTAGTGACTGCCATTGGCAACAGTCTAAGCCCCGAGTCACCCTACAGT
>CAUYPK010096270.1:0-10358 GCA_963574355.1 Loris lydekkerianus
TCACGGTTGCTGGCGTGATTAAGTCGATCGAACACATGCAGCCACTTGCCAGTTTTCCTCTGTTTTTGTCCTCCTCCTGGGGTCCAGGAGTCCCTTGCTGGCTCCCTGTATCCTCAAAGGGATGATCATAGGCAGATCCCATTGGCCAGAGATGCCTGGAGTCTTGCCTCCACAGACTTGCTATGCCCAGTTGCCAAAAGACTGGTAATCTTTAGTCTCCTGAAATAACATGTTGAGTTCCAACTTACAGCACCCTAAGGGGAAGCCTCTCCAACCAGCTCACCTCCAGGCTCCAAGGGGCGGAGACCACCTTTAACACTTTTCATCTGGGAATTCCTTAGCCCACCTAAATCCTTACCACTAAAAATATAGGCCAAACACTAGCAGCCTTTTTTTTTTTTTTTTTAAATTTTTGAGACAGAGTCTCACTCTGATGCCCTAGGCTAGGGTGCTGTAGAGTCAGCCTAGTTCACAACAACCTCCAACTCCTGGGTTCAAGTGACCCTCTTGCCTCAGCCTCCTGAATAACTGGGCCTCCACCTGCCTTAACTCCCAACTCATTTTTCTATTTTTAGTAGAGATGGAGTCTTGCTCTTGGTCAGGCTGATCTCTTAACTCCTGAGCTCAAAGGATTCTCCCGCCTCAGCTTCTCATCTATCATGCTAGGATTACAGTTGTGAGCCACTGTGCCCAGCTGAACTTCTAGTCTTTTAAGGAGTCTAGACATATGCTCTTGGAACTCCAGTGGAGATAGTTTAAGAGCAACAACTGTCACTTTTTTTTATTTGTACACTGAAAGAAATTTGTTGAGCTCTTTCTATGTGTCAGGCACAATTAGGGATGCAACAATGGACAGAGCAGACCCCATCACTGTCCTTATGGGGCGTACAGTCTATTTAAAAAACAGGTACCCTATCTGCTACATGGGGTGATCATCAGATGTGCTGATTTCTGGCTTCTAGCTTTTTCCTCCTCACTGATTTTGCCCAGTGCCCAGTACCTAGTACCTTCTCCATGGTGAGCTCTCATCTAGCACATGTTCAGTGAATGCTTTGAGTACAGAATAGTCATTTCCTGTCCTGAAATGACTATTGGATGGTAAATAGATGAGTAGTACATTGCAGAACAAACATGATTAAACAGTAGTGGAGATGGGAGTCTGTTCCTATAGGAGAGGAACAAGAGATAAAGCTGAAAAGAGGTTGAACAAACTGTGCCAGACAAGAGAGGTAAAACCTTAATGTGAAAGCAAGGAGGAGATAGCTATATTGTGTTTTAGAAACAACTCTAAGCTGGGCATGGTAGTTCATGCCTGTAATCTTAGCACTCTAGGAGGCCAAGGCTTGTGGATTGCTTGAGCTTAGGAGTTTAAGACCAGCCTGAGCAAGATCGAGACCCCTTGAGCTCTTTCTATGTGCCAGGCATATACAATTTTTTCTAAAAAAAAAAAGTAGCTGAGCCTTGTGGCAGTTACCTCTGGAGGCCGAGGCAAGAGGATCATTTCAGCTCAAGAGTTTAAGGTTGCTGTAAGCTATGAAGCCAGGGCATTCTACCAAGGGTGATAGCATGATACTCTGTCTCAGAAGAAAGAAAGAATAAAAGAGGCTTGGTGCCTGTGGCTCAAGTAGCTAAGGTGCCAGCCACATACACCTGAGCTGGAGGGTTCGAAGCCAGCCTGGGCCCACCAAATAACAATGATGGCTGCAACCAAAAAATAGCTGGGCGTTGTGGTGGGCACCTGTAGTCCCAGCTACTTAGGAGGCAGAGGCAGGAGAATTGCTTGAGCCCAGGAGTTGGAGGTTGCTGTGAGCTGTGATGCCACATCACTCTACCCAGAGTGACAGCTTGAGGCTCTGTCTCAAAAAAAAAAAAAAAAAAGGAAAGAAAGAATGAAAGAAAAAAGAAAAAGTAAAAGAAGGAGGGAGGGAAAGAAAGAGAAAGAAAACTCTAGCCATAGTGTAGGGCATTGGCTTGTGTGGGCAAAAAATAATAATAAAGAGACAGGAAGACTTGTTAGAGAATAAGTCCAAAGATCTGGTGGGCATCTGAATCAAAGGGGACAGTGCAGAAGACACCATTCTTATAAAGGGGATAATTATGAGAAGAAGACAAATGAAGGGGATGGTTTCAATATGACCCTACAGGCTAGATCTGGTCCAGGTCCTATGGTTTGAATGTTCGTGTCCTCTCCAATATTCATGTTGAAACTTCATCCCTAGTGCAATAGAATTAAGAGGCAGAGCCTTTAGGAGGTGATTAGGCCATAGAAGGCTTCTCCTTCATGAATAAGATTAGTGCCTAATGAAAGGGCGGAGGGATCTAGCTAGGCCCTCTTGCTCTTCTGTCTTCCATGTAACAAGGTGTCATTTGGAAGCAGAAACCAGGCCCTCAGCAGACAATGAATTGTAGGCACCTTGATCTTGGACTTCCAGTCTCCAAAGCTGTGAGGAATAAATTTATATTCTGGTTTATTTGTTTTTTTTAGAGACAGAGTCTTGCTTTGTCGCCCTTGGTAGAGTGCTGTGGCATCACAGCTCACAGCAACCTCTAGCTCCTGGGCTTAGGCAATTCTCTTGTCTCAGTCTCCTGAGAAGCTGGGACTACAGGTGCCTGCCACAACGCCCACCTATTTTTTTGTTGCAGTTTGGCCGGGGTTGGGTTTGAACCGGGGGTTGGGTATATGGGGCCAGCGCCCTACTCACTGAGCCACAGGCACTGCCTAAATTCATATTCTTTATAAATTACCCAGTCTCAGGTATTTTGTTATAACAGCAGGATTATTATAAAGTATATAGACTTTAATTCAATACTACCTTTGCTTCCTGGCAGGTATTACAGTCCTAATTAATTATTTGTGCAATTAATCTTTTAACATCTTCGTCTTCTGTAAATTCCTTCCTCCTTATAAATCCTTGTTTGTCTGGCACAAAATTCATAATAAATAATTATAGATAAATTTGACTCAATGAAAAGGGTGAGAGCTTTCAGAGAATCCCTTCTCCCACCTTCCATTCACCCACAAGCACACGCCAGCACAGCAACCTCTAGGTCCTGGGCTTAGGCGATTCCTGCCTTAGTGGGTGTGGGTGAATGGAAGGTGGGAGGAGGGCTTCTTTGGGTTGGGGGCTTGGGCCTCAGATCTCAAAATCCAGCCTGGGAGAGAAAGGGATATATAATAGCTAATTAGTCTACAAGCAAGAATTCCCAACAGAGAGTTGATTGATTCTCACACATGCCCCTTTCTTATTCTGCCTGGATTTCAGCACATTTCAAACCTGCAGAATCACTTTGTTTCTGAGGGTGCTACCCAAGCTTCCTCCCTTATCTCTCAGGCTTTCAGACACAGCAGTCTGGCAGTTCATCTGGAGCCTTTCCCAGCCCAGCTCAGAGGACTGCCTGCATCTGTGCAGCCTGGCTCAGAGCCTGTCTACATTTGGGCAGATCCTATATCCCCCTGCCAAAAGGGGGTGATGGCAGACAACAGCCAATGTGAGCTTGTCTTTCTTCCCCTCCCAGGATATGGCCCCAGGCTCCAGCTTGAGATAGGGTCTCAGGTCCAAAGAGTAGAAGGTGGCAAAAGAAATATCAGCAATATAGTGTAGTGATTAAGATCTGGCTCTGGGGTCACTCTGACCTGAAACTGAATCCCAACACTGCCACTACTAACTGTGAGATCTTGGAGTTATCCTCATTTAACCTCAGAGAAGATATTAATACCCATCTTGAATGGTTGGTAGCAATTAGGAGAGAAAATGTATAAAACACTTGGCTCACAGCAAATACTCAATGAGTAGTAACAATTAGTATCCAATACAGAGAATCTATTGTTTGTGTCCCTAAAGGAGACCATCAGAAAGCAAACTAAAGTCTGAAGTGATAGCATACTGGATGGTTCCCTCAGAGCCAGTAACATTACTGTCCCCATCACTTGAAAATGTCCCCACAATCCCTGCATCTTTGTCTTTTGATTCTAGTTGGGTCTGTGCCCTTGACTACAAGTGAGATTAAATAAATCAGTTAGGAATTTGAATGTTTTTGCCTGTACATAACAGAAAACTTGACCGTAGTGACTTGTTTTGCTTTGTTTTTGAGACAGTATCTCTGTCACTCTGGGTAGAGTGCTGTGGCATCATAGCTCACAGCAACCTCAAACTCCTGGGTTTGAGCAATCTTCTTGCCTCAGCCCCCTGATGCACTGGGACTACAGATGCCTCCACAACACCAGGCTAGTTTTTCTATTTTTAGTAGAGACAGTCTTGCTCTTGCTCAGGCTGGTCTGTAACTCCTGAGCTCAAGCAATCCATCCACCTTGGCCTCCCAGAGTGTTAGGATTACAGGCACGAACCACTGCACCGGGCTATAGTGACTATTTATTTATTTATTTATTTGAGACAAAATCTCACTATGTTGCCCCCGGTAGAGTGCCATGGTGTCACAGCTCACAGTAACCTCCAACTCTTGGGCTTACCTAATTCTCTTGCCTCAACATCCCAAGTAGCTGGGACTATAGGCACCCACCACAACGCCCAGCTATTTTTTTTTTTTTTTTTTTGTTGTTGTTGCAGTTGTCATTGTTGTTTAGCAGGTCTGGGTCAGGTACGAACCCACCTGCCTAGGTGTATGTGGTCAGCACCCTAATCACTGAGCTACAGATTCCAAGCCGATAGTGACCTTTTATAAAAGGTATATTTTTTTAGCCAGGCATGGGGTCCATGCCTGTAATCCCAGCACTCTGGGAGACTGAAACAGGTGGATTGCTTGAATTGAGGAGCTTGAGTCCAGCCTGACAAACAGTGAGAATTGGTCTTTACTTAAAATAGAAAAACTAGCCAGACATTGTGTCAGGCACCTGTAGTCCTAGCTGCTCAGAAGACTGAGGCAAGAGGAGTTGTTCAAAGCCAGGAGTTTGAGGTTGCTGTGAACTATGACACCACAGCGCTCTACCCAAGGTGACAGAGTGAGACTCTGTTTCAAGAAATAAAATAAAATAAAAGGTATATTTTTCTCATATAAGAAAAATGGAGGCAGGCAGTTTTACTAGCCCAGTAATATCAGACCTGATATCTCTGTGATTCAGTTGGCACCACCTATATAGTTGCAGGTTTGCTATAGCAGCCCTAGCCATCACATCGTGTTTAAGAGGAAGAAGGTGCAGCATTTAATATTGAAAAGCTAGTTTTCGGCTTGGCGCTCATAGCCACATACACGGAGGGTGGTGGGTTCGAACCCAGCCCAGGCCTGCTAAACAACAATTACAACTGCAACAAAAAATAGCCAGACATTGTGGCAGGAGCCTATAGTTCCCGCTACTTGGGATGCTGAGGCAAGAGAATCGCTTAAGCCCAAGAGTGTGAGATTGCTGTGAGCTGTGACAACATGACACTGTACCGAGGGTGACATAGTGAGACTCTGTCTCAAAAAAAAAAAAGAAAGAAAGAAAAGAAAAGCTAGTTTTCTAATGAACCTACAAAACATACCCTGTCTCAACACCAGATCTAACAGTTAACATATTGTTCAGCTTCCTTACCCTTGTGAGAACCGTTTCCAAGGTGCATTTCATAGTATTTTTGAGGCCCCCAGAGCCCAGTTGTTAATGTTATTGCTCATTACAAACCATATATTGGTTTTTCTCCCCTTCCAAACTCACTTGTCTATCAAAGGAAAGAGAATAAAATTAGCTGGGTCTGCAACACTAAGAAACAGACAGTGAGTATTGTCATCTTTGACAGTGTAAGGTGCACTTTCTCATGTCTGGGATATTAGGCAAACCTGCAAAGGAGATGCAGATGCCTTGTGTCCAATAAGAATGATGCGCATCTGGCTCAGCACCTGTAGCTCAAGTGGCTAAGGCACCAGCCACATACACCAGAGCTGGTGGGTTCAAATCCAGCCTGGGCCTGCCAAACAACAACGAGAACTAGAACCAAAAAATAGCCGGGTATTGTGGCAGGCGCCTATACTCCAAGTTACTTGGGATGTTGAGGCAAGAGAATCAATTAAACCCAAGAGTTGGAGGTTGCTGTGAGCTATGATGCCCCAGCACTCTACCCAGGTTGACAGCTTAAGACTCTGTCTCAAAAAAAAAAAAAAATGATGAGTATCTACTATACCCTTACTATACTTATACTTCAAAACACAAATCTCCAAACTAAAGCAACCCTCCCTTTTATAACCTGAATTGGACTCACTAAACTCACCATCTATCCCCTAAAAAGGAATCAACTCAGGCTCATCAGTCATTTCACTCAACAAGTGCAAGATCTCTGAATAAGAGTGGCGCCTGTGGCTCAAGGAATAGGGTGCCAGCCCATATACTGGAGGTGGTGGGTTCAAAAACTGCAACCAAAAAAAAAAGAAAAAAAAGATCTCTGGATAATGTTGTTTCTTGCTGAGGTCCACTATGATCCTACCTCCATGTTCTATAGCCTATGGATTGAATTTCAGCTAACCATCACCATATGTCACACCCTGCATGTATTTGCCAAGAGGGGAGAAAGAAAAGAAGAAGAAAATTAGATATGAGGTAAATAATTAACTGACTGACATTGGAATAACTGATCACAAGGCTTTGACTTTAATATCCACTACCAGTCCCTATTCTGTCTTCAGCCAGCACTTAAGTTCAACAGGGTCTTAGAGATAGAAAGAGAAAGGGCATGAAAGAGACATGCCACTGTGTTAAAGGCCCTTATCCAGGAGTGGTATATCCCTTTCATAAACTAGAACTTAATCATATATTTAATAGCTTCTAGTTGGGGCTATTCCTGAGTTTTTTATAGATAATCAAACCTTCTTTTTTGAGGGATTAGAGATCTTGGTGGTCCAGCATGTATAATATTCCCATAATTTGTCATTAATTTTTAGTACTGGACATAGGAGCACTAGGAGATGGCCCTGGTTTCCTCTGGATTATATCCATAATTCTCCCATCTACAGATAGGTGTTGTGATGGGGACCTGTAGCCTCAGCTACTTGGGAGGCTGAGGCAGGAGGATCACTTGAGCCCAAGAGTTTGAGGTTTCTGTGAGCTATGATACCACAGCTCTCTACCCAGGATGACAGACTGAAACTCTGTCTCAAAAAAAAAAAAAAATTCTCCTGTCCTTTATTGACAATTCTCTTTTGCCTTGACAATAGGGTCATTCACCCTAGTCAACACTTATAACCCATGCAGGTAAAGTTTAATAACAGACTCTCCAGGAGAAGAAGCCCTGATTTGTATAATTTGCCAATTTTTTTGTGTGTTGTAAATACTCACCATGGTCAATTTTAAGAAGACCAGTGTTGTCACTGAACGTAGAGTTGAAAAAATGCACTGTGGTATATAGAATGATCGCCCTCCAAAGATGTTCACATCCTAACATTCAGAACCTGTGAATATGTTATCTCATGTAGCAAAAGGGATTTTGCAGGTGTGATTACATTAAGAATCTTGCGATGGGGGATTATCCTGAATTATCCCAGTAGGCTAAACGTAATCACACGAAGCCGTATACATGTGAGGGGAAGAGAGAAGCAGGAGAGTCAGAGTCAGACGAAGCAAGGTTACAATGAAATCAGAGGTTTTAGTGTTGTGACCAAGGAATGTGGGCAGCAGCCCCCAGAAGCTGAAGAAGGTATGGAGCTGATTTTCCCCCTAGAGCCTCCAGAAGGAGCACTGTGGAGCTGTGGCAGGGGACAATGGTATAAGGATTATGGTGTTAGCTGGCTTTTGTTAATGGCTTTTAAAATCTTGCAAAAAGAAAACATTACATTAGCTATCATCTCAAATATATGGGTCACCCTGGCTTGAGTGACATACTGAACTGTATTATTTCCTTGCTTCTCCTCCTTCATCAGCCACTTCTTTCTGTCACTTTCTCTGGTTTTCCTGCTGCGTGCGACAGTTAGACTCATTCAATCCTAGGTCTTTTATTCCTTGCTCTTTCCAGTGATGAAGTGTCCTTGCCTCATGTCTTTAGTTTTTAACTTCATTCCAATGTGTCTCTGGTGTGCCTGCCGTCCTTTATATAGCTCTGGTTTTCCAAACATGTTGCTTCAAACACACTCAACAATATTGGACAGTGTGCCAGCCAGTCACCACAAGGTGGCAGCCTCGCTAACTTTGGCTGCGCTGAACCAGTCATCTACTCCTTCAAATTGAAGGGACTTGGGGAGAGAATTCAGAGTGGGACTTTAATTTTCCTTATTTAACATTTCTTGAGGACCTGCTTAATGTTGAGTATATTAATGTATTAGTGTTGTGTATTTAGGAAAAAATGGCAAAAGCTACTGATTATCCCCTTTGCTTAACTTGCTCAAAGTCAGGACTTAGATTACTGATTTCAAGACATAGTTTTATGACTCCAAAGCCAATGTTCTTTCTATTACATAACTGAATCTTAAGCTGAAACAGTATTAATTCCATTAATTTTTTTAATGGAATTTTCTGGAGACTCTCCTTATTTATTTAACTTATTTAATTTGGAAAGTCTCAGGAAACCTAGAACGGAAACAATGTCTTAGCTTTAAAAGAGAGAGTAGTGGCAGGGATGGAAAGCCTTCAAGACTTGGGGAAAGAGGAACTAAAAAGGAAAAATGGGGCTGAGAAAGAAAAAGCTGGGGAGGCACAAGAGTTTAAGCTCTGTCCCATCCCCCATTCAACTAGACTGTACCCATTATAATGCATTTTAGGTATCAGGACCCCATGCAAAGTTTTATTTGAAAAATAAGGATTTAGGCGGTGCCCATAGCTCAGTAGGTAGGGCGCCGGCCACATATACCCAGGCTGGTGGGTTCAAATTCGGCCCTGGCCAGCTAAACAACAATGACAACTGCAACAAAAAATAGCCGGGGTCGGCACCTGTGGCTCAAAGAGTAGGGCGCCGGCCCCACATACCAGGAGTGGGGAGGTGGGGATGGGGTGGGTTCAAGCCAGGCCCCGGGCAAAACTGCAAAAAAAAAAAAAAATAGCTGGGTATTGTGGCAGGCACCTGTAGTCCTAACTAACTGGGAGCTGAGACAAGAGAATTGCTCAAGCCCAAGAGTTTGAGGTTGCTGTGAGCTGTGATGGCACAGCACTCTTCTGTGGGTGACATAATAAAGTTCTGTCTCGGAAAAAAAAAAGAAAGAAAGAAAAAGAAGAATTTACTATATTAGATAATACTGGTATAATGTATTAAGCCATTCCCCCATTATTGGACATTTAGGAGTTTTTTTCCCCCTAATTTTTCACTCTGATGAGTAAAACTGTGATATTCTTTCATATTGTACTAGGTAGTGCAGGAGCCATAGAGTACATTCATTTCTCCTGGCCCTTATAGCTTGAGAGAGAAGAGGGTATAGTCTCAGACATTTATAATCTGTGCCCAAAGTCCAGTGCTACTTAAATTTTCCCTGATTTTCAGCCAGATAAAAAAATGCTCTGTAAGCATGTAACTACACACCCAGCACTGTGGATATAAGAGGGAATAAAATAGGCACAGCCTGTCATCATGGAGCTAACCATCTAGTGATAGAGACAGACACAAAACAGATATTCTACTAAATAATTGTAAGAATTATAAGCAAAGTGCTGCCAAACAGAAGTTAAGATGGTTAAGGAAACACAGAGTGAGTTGATTTAATCTGGGAGGATTAGGGCTGGTTGCCCTAAGGAAATGCTATTTAATATGAGACATGATAGATGAGCAGGAGTTAGCCAGACAACAGAAGGGAGTTGTTTGAGCAGGAAGAAAAAGTGGAAAGGCCCAAAGTTTAGAGGAAGTATGGCAGATTCAAGGAATTGAGAAAAAATCAGTGTGGTTAGGCACAGAAAATAAAGGAAAATGATATAGAATGAGATAAAAGCAATAGCAGAGTCCAGATGGTGCCAGGCCTTATATGCTATATTAAGGATTTTGGAATTCTGTATTCCAAGGGAGATTATTGAACAACTTTTAAACTAAGAAAGTACACTGTTCTATTTGTAAATTTGAACAAGAACATTCTTTTTTGTTGTTGCAATTTGTCTGGGGCCAGGTTCGATCCCACCACCCTTGGTTTATGGGGCTAGTGCCCTACTCACTCAGCCACAGGCACTGCCCTGAACAAGAACATTCTAACCACTGCATGGAGAGTGGTCAAAGTAGATGAAAAGGCTCGGCACCTGTGGCTCAAGTGGCTAAGGCACCAGCTACATACACCTGAGCTGGTGAGTTCAAATCCAGCCCGAGCCCGCCAAACAACAATGATGGCTGCAACCAAAATATAGCCAGGCGTTGTGGCGGGCACCTGTAATCCCAGGAACTTGGGAGGTGGAGGCAGGAGAATCACTTGAGCCCAGGAGTTGGAGGTTGCTGTGAGCTGTGATGCCACAGTACTCTACCCAGGGCGACAGC